>JAQGBS010001669.1:0-15021 GCA_034698545.1 Acrobeloides obliquus
GACGTCTTTTTCCGTGATCAATTAACCTCCGTGGCAATTTATCAAGGGTTTCTGTGTATCCCGAATTACGAATTGTTATAATAGAATTTCGAGTTTCTTCACAAGTTAGAATACTGACATTAAGCTTTTCATTCAAGCCCACAATAGCGCATTTTCTTTCCAAGATTTTATAAAAATCTTCCGCTTCTTTGACGGTCTTCCTGAGCTGGCTTAAGTCGACAAGATTTTCAAACAAATTTAAATAATTGTTTAAACATTTGATGATTTCTTCCAATTTTCCCATCATTTTATTGATTTTGGTTGTACTTTCTTGATCTGTTCTAAGCAGTTTTGCCAATTCTCCATCTAAAAGCTCCGTCTCGGCTTGAACTTTGTTGAAAATTCGTATTTTGATGGCATGTATGGTTTCATCAACCTCTATCAATTCTGGTTCTGCGTGATGTGCAGCTTGAAGTTTAACGAATATATTCTCTTCAATAACAAGTTCTTTATATAAGCGTTTGATGTCTTCAAATGAGGCAAGTTTGAAGTTTTCGAAATTTTGGAGATTTTTTCGCAGCTTTCCGAGTTGATCATTATACGAATCAACGTCTATTTTACGTTCAAACATCGTGGCTCTTGCTCGTACCGACATTTTTTATCTAAAAATACAAAATTTAAGGGGGTATAAATTATGAATTTCGTGAAAACTTTTTTCTAAAATGATCATTTTTAGGGGTAATTCTATGTGGAGAATTGATGGCGCGCCTTTTCGACTTTTGTTCATATAAACAAAAACAAAATTTTTCCAGAAACATGGTCAAGACGATTTTTTCACGCTTCGAGAGTTGACACAATCGATTCTCCGGGAAAAAAGTAAGAGGAAAAATAAAGGGGAAAAAAGTAATAGTGCCGTAAAAAGAGACTTCATCATTGTCTTTTTGCACCCCAATATGCAAAGTAAACAGTTTTAAAAATAAACACAAATGTTTCATTTTTATAGTGTTATCGATTTCAAAATATGTACTACAGATTTCACAGTAAAATGACTAAATATAGAAGTTGATGCTTTTATTTATCACTCAAAATTTCGTAAGATAAATTTGTTTTCATAATGATTCACTAGAATTCTCGTGTTCTTCCTTCTTTTGTAAATTTCAAGCAAAATAAAATATTTTCGAATAAAACAAAGAATATTTCTTTGGCAAATTTTAGAGTTTTGAAATATCAACTCAGAAAAATTTTGTAATCCGTGAGCAAAATCACAATGAAGAAATTATGTTTTCCTTTCACAGACATAAAATTCTCCATTTTCCAATTTTTCATAAAAATTTCGAAATTTATGCCCCGGTTTCGATTTGGCGAAATTTAGAAGAAAAATTCCCATTATCATAATCAGAAAGATATCAAAATTGGTATCTTTTGCGTTATAGTAATGGGAATTTTAAAAGTATCTTTTGGATTATGATAACTTACAAATTTTCCCATTATCATAACTGAAAAGGTACTTTAAAAATTCCCATTATCATAATCGGAAAGATACTAAATTTGGTATCTTTTCAGTTATAGTAATGGGAATTTTAAAAGTATCTTTCCAGTTATGATAATTTGAAACTTTTCCCATTATCATAATTCAAAAGATACCAAAAAATTCCCATTATCATAATCGTAAAGATACTAAAATTGGTATCTTTTGCGTTATAGTAATGGGAATTTGTTCATCTCAAGCAAAAATTGTAAAATTGTTTCAATTTTTAATAAACTTTTAACACAGTGATCGATCTTCAACCTCGAGTTATCATATACAAGGAAATAATACTTATTGGTCTTCAGGTCATAAGCATTGGTGCCAAAAAGTTGTTTCTAGGTTACATAACAAACTTAATGACAAGCAACGAGTAGATGCAACAAAAATTGGAGTAATGCACCATTAAAAAATTGATCGGGGTTAAACTTGGCTTAAAAAATTAACTGTCCTGCGGCTGAAAATGTTCATCTTTCATTACAAAATCGATCTCAATCATGCCTAAAAATGTGTGGTCGTTGAACAAAAACATCCTATTTTGTCTGAAGAAGCCTTTTTCCATTTTCCGCTTCATCTTTATTTGCTCAAGCATAATGAATAATAATGGAATAGAAGCATACCAAATGAAAAATTGTATGGCATATCTCAATTTGTATGAAAAAATAATCGTCTTTATTGGGGAAAAATTAATTTTGGTCGAAAAAATCGATGTAAGTTATATTTTTTCTACTACTTGGAGAGGGAGCTCCTGTCTACCACAAAAGTATCACAAAATATGCTAGTTCATTAAAACCATCACAGGTTCAAAAAAGTTGAGCGAGGTGCAATGTTTGCTCAATCGATAACAGTCAGGTTACTTGACAAAAAATCACGGATTTCCTTCCGGATGACATTTAAACAAGTAGTCAATAAGTGTGTGTATAGGTTGTTTTTTTTAAAGATCCCGAATTCGCGTTTATCAAGAAATTTGTTATTTTAAATTTTCGTGTCAATACTCAAACTTTATTGCAAATCAGGCAATGTTTCGTTGGATTTGTATAGTTTTTTCTTCAAAAATGTTGTTGATTTCGAAATTTTTAGGCTCCGCAGCCCCGCTGTCAAATTCGGTGATTTTGGTGTCAATCTATTCCGGAGCTACTACGCCTGGGGGAGGGGGGGGGGCGCACTTAACAAGAATAAAAATGCTATAGTAAAAATGGCAAAAATTTTTTTAACAAGTGACTTCTTAGGGGTAATTTTATGCGAGGAATCGATTGCGCACTCCCAAACCTTAAAAATGCTTTCTTGATCCTGGTTCAGGGAAATCGGTGTATTGAAGCGAAAATCAAAAATTTGCATTTTTAAGGTTTGGGAGTGTGCAATCGATGCCCCGCATAAAATTACCCCTAAGGAGTCACTTGTTAAAAATTTTTTGATATTTTTACTATAGCATTTTTATTCCTGTTAACTGCACCCCCCCCCCAGGCGTAGTAGCTCCGGAATAGATTGACACCGAAATCACCGAATTTGAAAGTGAGGCTGTGGAGCTTAAAAATTTCGAAATCAACAACATTTTTGAAGAAAAAACTATACAAATCCAGCGAAACATTGCCTGATTTGCAATAAAGTTTGAGTATTGACACGAAAATTTAAAATAATAAATTTCTTGACAAACGCGAATTCGGGATCTTTCAAAAAACAACCTATATAAGCAGTTCATTTTGATCTATTTTTTACAATTTTTTCAATTTTAGGACTCATCGACACCCTGGAAAAATGATGGAACCCATGGAAAAACCGCCTCAAATTTTGGTATCACATTTGCCAGATCCATCAGCTGCACCGAGGCCGAATCATTTACCAATATTAACTTTCCAGACAGATAATTTGAATACACCAACTATACCCAATGGATTAGTAAGTGTTACAGTTGTCAGTGCCAGATTTGACACTACTTCAAGCCCGAAATTAGTGATCAGCCATTCTTACTATATACTATGGCATACAAGGAGAGAGGAGAGGGGTACTAATTTTGGACACTGTGCGTGGGCGGCATTACAATGAACGAGACACAAAAACGGGACGACAAGAATGAGACAATTTTTTTCTTCAGTTTCGGCTCCTTTAAGTAATTTTTAGGGCACTAGGCCCTCGTTATGGTTACGGGCGCTCGTTACGGGCTCTTGTTACCGAGCACACTCATCACGGCCACCCGTTACAGAATCCGCTTGTTACGGCCTGCCAGGGGCATGCTAGGATTTCAAAAATGGGGGAGGGGGAAATCATAAACAACTTTTTTCAATTTTTGTTAAAAAAATTTAATTTTTAAAGTTAAAATTAATCGAGTTCTGTAACGAGAGGCCCGTAACAAATGATCGTGAATTCGCGTCGTAACGAGGGGTCTAGTGCCATTTTTAGATAGTGTAAAAGACTTTTTTTTCTTAACTTTTTATCCTGAGTAAAAAGGTCTTTGACACCACATCAAAATTCCTTTTAGGAGCCGAGATCTAATAAAAATTCGATCGAATTTTTGTCAAAAATCGAAAAAAGTATACAAATTGGCAAAAAAGTATATAAAAATTTTTAGAACCATTCACCGTCGAATAAGATAAGGCTAACCTATCCGAAAAGAAAATATTCTCATGGTCGACATGATTCTTTGGTAGAAACGCCAATTCCAGTTTTTACAAAGGTAAGGAAAAATTTTGATATTTTAAAAAAAATTTTTTTAATTGCAACTTTTTTATTTTTGCCAAATTTTTTTAGATTTTTTCAAATTTTTTAAAAATTTGAAAAAGTCGAAAAATTAAAAAAAATGAAGAAAAAGGTTTGGTCCTTTCACACATTCAGCATGATAAATTTGACATTAATGCCCGGAAATTGCTCGAAAATGACCTTTTTGAAATGCTTAATTTTTCCTCTTTTCATTAGTTTCATTCCACCCAATATTTTTCTATTTTCTTCACCAAAAAATTTTTTCTACAAAATCGATTTTTGGTGTCGAAACTTCAAAATGGATCATAAACATTTTTATGATAAAGATTTACAGAGCGAATTACGACTTCGTAAAAAAGGTCCGAGCTCACCAACCACAGTCTTAACGATGGCTGGTTTATTTGTGTGCGGGTTGACGTTGATGTTGAGTGGGGTAATCGTGTTGATACAGGTAAATTTTGAAAAAATTGTACAGGGTGGGCTTTAAAAAACCGGAATTTTGCTGTTTTTTGGCGAATATATTTAAAAAATGACGATTTCATGGCTAAGTTAACATTTTCAAAATTTTTCAATACGCGCAATCGATTTCTCGCATAAAGTTTTCCCTAATAGATCACTTTTTGAAAAAAAATTTTCGCAAATTTTTTCGTCAGAAAACGGCAAAATTCCGGTTTTTTAAAGCCCATCCTGTATTGATTTTCTCATTCTTCTTCGCCTACTTGACACCATGAGATATCTATCCAAGTTTTGGATGGGGTGTGGTGGGGGTAAGGCAAGCACTAACAATCTTAAAAAATTTTTAACGAACCTTTCGATTTTTGACAAATTTTTCAACTTTTGAAAAAATTTTCAATTTTCGACAAATTTTTTAGTCAAAAAACGGCAAAATTCCAGTTTTTTAAAGCCCATCCTGTAGTGATTTTCTATTTCTTCTTCGCCCACTGACACCACGAGATATCTACCCAGATTTTGGAGGGGTGGGTAAGCAAGCACCAACAATTTTAAATTTAAAAAATTTTAGCAAGCAGATGATAGACCCTTTGTAATAGCCGGATCGATATTTTTAGCAGTTGGTGCGCTGATGATCCTAAGCTGTGTGGTACTGCAAAGAAAAAATGTGGTCAAATATATTATAGACCTGAATCGGGATCTGTATTTCCTACGGATGAGTGACAGTTATATGTGGAAATTGATGATGCGGGAAGATGAACCTAATGATCTACCTCAGCCTAGTTATTGATTTTTTATATGCCTCTGGACATATACAGGTTGGGTAAAAACAGTGGATTTTTGGGTTTTTGAAGCGAAAATGCTTTTTTCTCATTCCAAAAACCCAATTTTTTCCCTGAATCAGGGCCAGAAAATTATAAAAATTACAAAAACTACCATTAGAAACGTAAAATTACCTTTAGAAAAATAAATTTCCGAATCTCAAAAATCCACTTTTTTGCCCAACAAAGAGATTGAAATCGGACATACCCGAACATCATGTCCATAGAGGTTCGAAAAAATTCTATTTTTGAGCTAAAAATTAAATTTACATCATTTTTTATACTTTTAATGATTCCATTTATTTTTTCCATTAGGGTCGCCACAAGCACGGCACAAGCTATCGTACGAAAGTACGACGGCCCCACAAGATATCGTACGAAATCATCGTACGATCGTAAAATTACGGCGAAATCGCCACAAGCTATCGTACGATCGTACGACGCAGTACGATGGCATAGTACGAAATTCATACGATAACTTGTGGTCATTTCGTTCGTCGTACGAGTGTGTTTTACACTCGTACGATGACTTCGTACGATGGCTTGTGCCGACCCTTACTATAACTGAAAAGATACCAAATTTAGTATCTTTTCGATTATGATAATGGGAATTTTATATTTCTATAAAAAATTGATCTTTCTTCGCAATTTTTTAGCAAAAGGACATTTTTGCACTTTTCACAGCGGGAGCTCTAGTTTTATGAAATCGTTTGTTCTTATTTTCTATGCATATCTAGCATTTGCGGGTTAACATTGTATTTTTATATGGAAAGCCAGTGTCAAAATTTTGAACTTCGAAAAAATTTAAAAACGATTTTTTTGAATTTTTGGCCAAAAATTTACTTTTCCAAAAAATCTATAAAACATAAAGTTTCCTCATTTTTACGAGTTTGGCCAATTTGCAAAAGGTTGATGGACCTGCCCCAATCTCACTAATGTAAATATGTAATTGTTATAAAAATCCGACAAAAGAGCTGTGTAAAGTTTGATCCATTTAATCATGGATGAATCATGAATGCCTTTCATCATTTTAGCCGACCCACGTCATGCACGAAACATTATACAGCTCTTTTGTCGGATTTTTATAACAATTACATATTTACACTAAGCTTTTGATTAAGCCAAAAATTTTGAACACCTGCCTTCCAAACGCCCTATAATTATTTTATTACTCGTCGTTTATCCTATGTATATACCCTCATTAAACCGATGTGTATACACCCTATAAATTACTAAATAAATATTGACCCAATATCTATCAAACCTGCCTCGAGTGAAGAGGTATATATTTGCATGCATGATATTACACCGAGTGCAATCTATTTTCCATTCGGAAATGTTATATTTTTGGTCGAGTCTTGCTCCTTCCTTCGTCTACTCTAGCCATGCAAAAAGTGATAAGAAAATAGAAGAATAGGATAGCTTGTCATAGAAGAAAAATTTTTTTTGTACATTCATAAGTTCTTCTTATTTGACAAGTTTTGTTAGCATTTAATGGTGAGTCAGCTTTTTTGTTTAACTAAGTTGTTAAAACTTGACTTTTTTGTCGTTTTGAAATTTCGACAATAAGAAATTATTTTGTGAATTTGTTTTGTCTTTGTGAAAGTTTAGGAATAATTTTTATGCCCGTCATAGTCGTAAAACGATGCAAATTTTTGGCCTGATTTTTTTGAAAATTTGATTTTTTAATTTAAAAAAATAGACTTAATATTGTTTCACTATAATTTTTTAGGCATGATTTGGAGCTCATCTACATGGGGGGGGGGTCACCTACGTGATTAAAAAAAAAATTTTTTCTCCGATTTTCTTCTAAAAACCGACTTTTTAGGGTAATTTCTAGGCGAAAAATCGATTGCGTGCATTTTTGGAGCATGAAAAATTAAGCGTGACCCTGAAAATCAGGGTAGAAGTGCGTTTCAACGAGAAATTTTTTCCGATTTTCTTCTAAAAACCGACTTTTTAGGGTAATTTCTAGGCAAAAAATCGATTGCGCGCATTCCCGAAGCGTGAAAATGATTCCTTGGTCCTGATTCAGGGAAGCATATGTGTGTATTGAAGTGAAAATATGAAAATTTTGGATTTTTCTTCTAAAATCATCGTTCTAAGGGTTATTTTATGCGAGAAATTGATCCTCGAAGCGTCAAAATGCATCCTTGACCATCGTCCTTGAAAAATTGTGTTTTTACCGCAACGCTTCGGTGTGCGCTGAATCGATTTCTGTCATAAAATAACCCTTAGAGCGATGATTTTAGAAAAAAATCCAAAATTTTCATATTTTCGCTTCAATACACACATCTATTTTCCTGAGTTAGGGTCAAGGAAGCATTTTCACGCTTCGGGAATGCGCGCAATCGATTTTTCGCCTAGAAATTACCCTAAAAAGTCGATTTTTAGAAGAAAATCCAAAAACATTTTTTGAAAAAAATCACGTAGGTGGCCACAAATTTTCCCATTATCATAATTGAAAAGATACCAAAAAATTCCCATGATCATAATCGGAAAGATACTAAATTTTGTATCTTTTGCATTATAGTAATGGGAATTTTAAAAGTATCTTTCGGATTATGATCACTTTAAATTTTTCCCATTACTATAATTAGAAAGATACTAAAAATTGTATCTTTTTAGTTATAGTAATAGGAATTTTAGGTGTATCTTTTAGATTATGATCACTTACAAATTCTCCCATTATCATAACTAAGATTGTTACAATTTTTAAATAAATTTTAGCATCACAATGACCGGTCTTCAGCCTCGAGTTATCATATATGATGTTCCACCGGAATCACCAGGACCTATTCCTCCAAATGCACCAGTTTTAGTTTGGCAACATCAAGAAACTAATATTGTTTCGAGTTCATGTTTTCCTAGCACGGGGGTAAAATTTTTGATATAGGGGGTCACCATATTAAAGGAGTAGACAGTAAGCTACAATCATATGAAAAAATGATATATTCGGAAAGTTCATGAAAAAGAGCATTTTTTGTTTTTACGGCATGTTCTGAATAGTTGTAGTTTTCGAGATAATTGCGTTTGAAATTTTAATTTGTTACAAGCTTTTCGTTGTAATACACAAACTTTTTTGAAAAATCGATTTTTGCATCAATTTTTTAAATTTTCATAAAAGAACGTTGAGTAGTTTTTTATAGCTAAATGAGACGAACAAAATGACACCAAAATTATCCAATTTGAACATTGTTTTGGGTTATTGAAACGAAAACATGAATCAGAATTTTCGTTTCAATAACTCAAAACAATGTTCAAATTGATAATTTTGGTGTCATTTTGTTCGTCTTATTTAGCTATAAAAATTGCTACAATGTTCATTTTATGAAAATTTACAAAATTGATGCAAAAATCAATTTTTCTGCAAAAAATTCAAAAAAGTTTGTGTATTACAACGAAGAGGTTGTAACAAATTTAAAATTTCAAACGCAATTATCTCGAAAACTACAACGATTCAGAACATGCCGTAAAAACAAAAAATGCTCTTTTTCATGAACTTTCCGAATATATCATTTTTTTATATGATTGTAACTTACTGGACTGGTCCTTTAAGCCCATTTCCTCATCAAAATTTAAAAGGGAAGAAGCGCCACTAGTGCCTAAATCTTTTGTATCGGAATTTGGCATTTACTTATACCAAACCATATGTATTCAACTTTCTGTCTGAATAATTTACCTATCTTTTTAGAGCCTATCACCATATGGAAAACTCAATGTTGTTGTACCAAAACGAAGATATTCTCATTATCGAAATGACTCCTTGGCCGTCGTCCCGTTGCCAACTTTTGAAAAAGTACCTATTTTCATTTTTTCCAATTCAACGTTTTCTCATAGAGCGAATTGAAACAACGCAAGAAAAAGACGCCTAGCTCACCCACCACAGTTTTAGCCATGTCTGGTTTGTTTGTCGTTGGCCTTATGTTGATGATCAGTGGGATTATTTTGTTGCTTCATGTAAGGATTTTTAGATAATCGAAAAATTTCCACCAAAATCGTCAATAATTTTCTTTTTTGTCGTAAGTTGCGATAATTTGGCCAAAAATATCAAAAATGAAGTTTTTACCTAATTGCTTCTTTCCCTTCCCAAAACCAAATCCTGGGTCCCCTACTGGCAGGGTTGCCAGATTTACTTAAATTACAGAGTGAGACAAAAAAGCGCATTTTTGTGATTTTGGGCCCAAAAAATTTTTTGGGACCGGAAATTTTTTTCTAAATATGTCCCATATAAGGGTAATTTTATTCGGGGAATCGACTGCTCACATTCTCGAAGCATGAAAACGCTTCCTTGACCCTGGCTCAGGGGAAAAGTTGGGTTTTTGACGTAGAAATGATCATTTTTTATATTTTTTCCCCTGAATCAGGATCAGGGAAGCGTTTTCAAGCTTCGGGAATGCGCGCAATTGATTTCCTGCATAAGATTACTTCTAAATTGGTCATTTTTAGAAAGAAAAAATTTTCCGGTCATAAAAATTTTTTCGGGCCCCAAAAATCACAAAACACTTTTTTGCATCATCCTGTAATTTACAAGAAATTTAACACGGGAATACTATTTCAAATTTTCGGTATATTCTATTATTTTGATGAGCAACATTCAAAAAATTCTGAGCAATATTAAAAAAAATTTTTTTAAGTTGTTTAAACATTGAATATATCAGGCAAAATCAAATCGACTCAAGTGGGATTCGAACCTGAGACTCTTTGACTCGAATTCCGGAGCACTACCACTGAGCCAAGTTCATGATAAAAATTGTATTTTTAATTTTGCTTATAATTTAACATGAATTTTTTTCTTTTTATAAATAACAACAAAAATTTTTTTGAATATTGCTCAAAGTAGCTTAATAACAGAATATACCGAAAATTTGAAGGAGTATTCCCGTATTAAGTAAATCTGGCAATACTGCCAGTAGAGAATCTAGGATTTAGTTTTTTTGGGAGGGAGGGGGCAACTAGGTAAAAACTTCGTTTTTCTATTGAATTTTTTGCCAAGAATACTATTTTTCTTAAGAGGGGCATGCCCCCCATAGGAGGATAAACAGGGGGGAGAGAGGGATCTGGTGCTAGGTTGGGTCTAAAATTTTCAAAAATTTGCCTTGGTCCCCTCTTATGTTTTTTTTGAAAATTTTTCAAAATTTTGAGGACCAAAAAAAAGAACCAACCCGGTCTCTCCGATTCGGGTTGGTCCTATTTTTTTGCCTTTTTGCCAGATTGGTTAGGGGGAAACTCCCCCCCTCTTGGGAATGTATGATGCCCCCGGCTCTATGGATTCGCCATTGGGTAGCGCACAAATCCTTTTTTTTTAAAATAATTTTTTCAGCACTTTGAATATCAGTTCCAAATCACAGGTTATGTCCTTATTGGTGTCGGATTTCTGATGATTGCCGTATGTGGTATTTTACAGCGGAAGAATTTTGTTAATATTTTAATCAACATGAAAAGTGATATTTATTTTTGGAAGCCAGATGACAATTATGCTATCGGCTTGTTGCAAGATCCGATGAGTGGCTTGTTGGATTGATTTGTATTATTTATAATAAAAAATAATAAATTTTGGAGCTACTATACAATAGGGAGGAGGTCACTCGCGTGTAAAAATTTTCAAAATTTTTTTTGAAAATGACCCCTCTAGTGGTAAAAACATGCGGGGAATCCGAATGTGACATTTTTAAAGCAAAAAACGCTTCTCTGATTCAGGGAAAGCTTGTGTACTGAAGTGAAAAGTCGCAAAAATCGCATTTTTTGAGACTTTTTGCTTCAATACACAGGCCTTTCCTGAATCAGGGAAGCGTTTTTTCGCTTTGAAAATGTCAAATTCGGATTCCCCGCACGTTTTTTGACTATAGAGGGGTCATTTTCAGAAAAAATACTGGAGCTCTTCCCCTCTAGGGAGATACAATCAACAGGATTCCAAAAACTGATACTTTTTTGAAGTAATTTTATGGAAAAATGTCCTCTATAGGCTTAGGCTTAAGCTTAGGCTTGGGCTTAAGGTTAAGCCCATAGCTGTACAAGGAGGGGGTACTGGCGCTCTAAATACGATGTAGTCACAGGGGGTCCCTCCCCATAGATGACGGCTTTTTTGGTCAAATACGAAGTATGTATTAAAAATTTGCGGCAAAAAGACGAAGTGGGAGATACAGTGTCCCCTTGTTCAGCTATGGTTAAGCCTAAGCCTTTAGAGGATATTTTTCCATAAAATTACTTCAAAAAGTATCAGTTTTTGGAATCTTGTTGATTGCGTCTCCTCAGGGGAAGTGCTACAAAATTTTTGAAAATTTTTTTACGTGGGTAGCCCTCCCCCTTATTGTTAGTAGCTCTAAAATTTGTAAGTTTTGCCCTATCTGAAGTGGTATTCTCTATGTGTCAAAATTCAAGTTTTGACAAAGTGCTTCCAAAGTTTTCTTTTTTTTCCACTTTGCAATAAAAACGAATATTTTTTATGTGCTAAAAAGATTGATGACAATCCTATCTTTTCCCCCCATCTTTTGTCTTTTCTCATTTTTTTTCTATCATTCGAAATGATCACGTTTCCATTCGACCGTTCGAACCCGGACAATCGTCAAAGAAGCAACGTCGTCCGAGAGACGAACCAACCTTTTTCATCGCCTGGAAAACAATAGCAAACATATCCGTCAACTTCTTTCATCCCCGATAAGAAGGAAAACTTGGTATTTTCGGATTTACCGGGTTTCTAGCTGGGGGCAGTGAGATGATTTGTCTTTGTTTTAATTGCGGTCTTCAACCTATTAACCCAAGAAAAACGACGATGATGAAAAGATGAAAAAGAAGAACATTATCACAAAACGAAATTATCCCTTTCTCTTTTCTTTGCGAAAAAAAGTTAATACAAGTAAAGATTCAAGCAAGCATAAGTGAATAGGAGGTCAATGTGGGCTTGATTCAGCGGCGTAGTCCGACCCCCTCCCGAACTCAAAGAACAGTAGTGGGAGAGGGCAGTAGTATTTATGGCACTACTTGAAAATCTAACGGTCAAAAGTTATGTTCGAAATAAAATTTTTGAATTCAAATGAGTCTGAACATTGAAGCGAAGAGCCTGCATCAATAAAAATTTTCATTGAAACGATTTAATAAACCATTATAAAATTCAAAATCCTTGATAATTTAGGAAAAAAGAAAATTGATGTTTTTTATATCTCATCGAGACGGATAAAATGACGTCAAAATTATTGAATTTGAAAAATGTTTTGTGTTATTGAAACGAAAATTCTGAATCAGAATTTTCATTTTATTCGTCTCGATGAAATATAAAAAATACCAACTTTCTTTTTTTCTAAATTATCAAGGATTTTGAATTTTCTAATGATTTATTAAATCGTTTCAATGAAAATTGTTTATTGATGCAGGCTCTTCGCTTCAATGTTTAAACTCATTTGAATTCAAAACTCACAATTTTGTTTCGAGCATAACTTTTTACCATTAGATTTTCAAGTAATGTCGTAAAAACAAAAAATGCTCCAAATTTTGTGCTCTACCATATGGCATCATTCCCCCCCCCCAAAGTAGACTGGTGATTTAATATTAACCTCATATATAAATCAAATCTATCTGATAGACATAATTCTTTTGATAGCCTGCAAATATTATCTATTCATTGACCCAGAAAATGAAGTGAAGCGAAAAGAAAGGGAAACCGGGTTTTGGGTTTGGCTCGACTTTTCCTTTCTTTTCTTCAAACAATACAAGCTGAATTTCGGGATTTGTCTCTAAAAGGGAAGCGTCACAGACCGGTTTTATGGAATCTAATTATATGGAGTTATAGATCTGGAGACGGGAAATTTTATTTTTGAGGAAGATATTTGGTAAAAATAAAAAAAGAATTTCTGGTGGAGGATCATATACAGGGTGTCCCAGTAGGTTGGGTCGGCAAGGTGGGTGGGGACAGATGAGGTGGTCCCCCTCAATTTTGGGTCTATTAGTGAGTGAGTCAGGGGAGGCTCCCCCTTGCCGATTTATGGTTGGGATTATCACTGAACAGTGATGAGAAATAGAATTGTCAAAATTGAGAAAAAAATGATAACAAATTTAAGGTTATTGGACGACGTAATCTCAGTGGCGCAGTAGGTTGCGTGTTTGACTGTTGCCCAAAAGATCATGGGTTCGATATCCAGCTTCGTTTTTGCCCAAAAAATTGATCTCAATTTTGACCATTCTATTTCTCATCACTGTTAATTAGGGGCAAGGGAAGCATTTTCAGGATTCGGGAATGCGTGCAACCAATTCCCAACATAAAATTACCCATAGAGGGTTCATTTTTAAACAATACACAAAAAGCAACTTTTTTCAAGATAAAAAGTTTGTTTATCTTTAAAACGAGTACCAATGGTGCAGTGGATGTGCTCCCGTCTTGTAATTAAATGGCACGGGTTCGATTCCCTGATGCTTCGATTTGTTTTTGCATCAACTTAATTTTTTTATCTCGATGAAAACGGCCTATGGGACTAAAATTTTGAATTAGTATACCGTTTTGAGTTGCCTCCTATCGTTTACACTTGTTTTCCATGAAAATTTTTGTGGCAGACCTTGCGGTTCCCTTGTTAGTTATATACGATTCGGCAGCATTCGTTTGTTTAACTCGGACAAGGTCACTACCAATTCATGCTTATTTTGTTGTGTTTATGTCATGTAAAAAAGTACACATTTGTAAAACAACTTTTTTATTTTTTATATTATATGCTACATCAAATCGTGTTTAACAAAATTTATAAAACAATTTGAGCACTTCAAAATTCTATTAACGACATAAGGGGTATATATATATGGAAAAATATATAAAACTATATTAACTTATACAAAAAGACTAGGCTTACTAAAAAGTGCCAGCTTGCGCCGACCTAACAAGCACTACTAACAATAAATAAATAATTTATCAAACTTTTGTGTTGAATAACACAAATATACAGAGGTGGGGGAATAAATAAATAATGCAAACACGAAAAGATGAAGCATATGAGAAAAGTACAGAGACGACGTAGGGACATCGTCAACTCTGTACAAGATGTTGTTGTGATCCGCTTGTGGATGAGAATCGCATCGTCCATGAAGATGTTTAGAAGCGGATCGAGTGGACGGTGCGGAGACCCGGTTAAAGAACTTAGCGACGAGTACCGTCTTCGAAGAAGACACCACCGTCGATGGCACAGTATTTCGGGCAGATACCCTTCTCGCCGGCAGTACCAGCTGGTCCAGGTGGGCCTGGAGGTCCAGGATTTCCATCAGCACCGTTATCACCAGGAGCTCCAGGTTCTCCTTTTGGTCCAGGAGGTCCTGGTGGGCCGTCCAAACCGGGTTGGCCAGGTGGTCCAGGAGGTCCAGGTGGTCCTAAAATAAAAGATATTAGAGTAAAAAAATTAACACATCCTTACCGATATCTCCGGGTTCTCCAGGCTCTCCAGGAGTAAGTGGTTCGCTTTGTGCTGGAATACCGGGTTCTCCAGGTGGTCCAGCAGGGCCGGGTTCACCAGCAGGTCCGGGTGGTCCACGTGGTCCAGGGGCTCCAGGAGCAGCATCATGTCCAGGTCTGCCAGG
>JAQGBS010001670.1:0-15021 GCA_034698545.1 Acrobeloides obliquus
ACTATCCTTAGCTAAGGATAATTATCCTTAGCTAAGGATTATATCCTTAGCTTTTAGCATTATTCATACCAGCTCTGAGGATACAGAATGCTTTTATTCGAATCAAATTATATCACCTAAGAATTTACAGAAACTCAAGCTTGTTATTGATGGCGAAACCAAAGAACAGAACCGAAAAATCTATAAGCTATTAAAAAATGGAGAAGTCAAATATGCACATAAATATGCTATTTATTTTCATTATTTTAGTCATATAGAAATTGTAAAAGAAATAATTGACCTTTATATGAACGCCGAAAATGCTGATGGTTTGGTTCGATCGATTGAATTTAAAGGTAATTTGTGATTCGCTGATTGGCGACCCTACTCTCGGCCAAAATCAGCTCCGCAAAACGACAACTGGGCCAAAATACTACTCGCTCAAACTACTACTCGGGCAAAATATAACTCGCCCAAAATATAACTCGGTCAAAATACTACTCGGCGAAATTAAAGAAATGAGTTTAGTTGAATGTACTTTGTTTATGTTTTATCGTTTGTTATGTTTATTTAAAGGGGGTAACAATCGAGGTCGGTTCTCCGGACGTCAATTTTGACAAAAATCAACTTTTTAACACCCTAAATGAATTTTTCGGAAAAAGTGATGTTCTATAAATTGTTCCCCTTAAAATTCTGAACAACTTTGTAGAAAATCACTTTTTCCGAAAAATTCATTTAGAGTGTTAAAAAGTTGATTTTTGTCAAAAATCGACGTCCGGAGAACCGGCCCCGATTGTTACCCCCTTTAAATTATACAGGATAGGTCAGGAAATTTACCGAGTAGTATTTTGGGCGAGTTATACAGGATTGGCCAGAAAATTGGCTGAGTAATATTTTGGCCAAGTAGTAGTTTGAGCAAGTTGTATTGGGGGGGGGCCAAACGAAACGGGAATTTGGTCCAAAAAACGGGAATTTAGTCCAAAAACGGAAATTTGGTCCAAAATTTTCCTGTTTTACAGAATTTCCAGAAATTCGGTCCAAAAGTAACGGGAATTTGGTCCAAAAAAATATTTTTGGACCAAATTCTCGTTACTTTTGGACCAAATTCCCGTTACTTTTGGACCCCCTCTATAGTTTGGGAAGTTGTATTTTGACCGAATTGTGCTTTGGGTGAATTGTATTTTAGCCAAGTTGTGGTTTGGACGAGATGTCGTTTGGCCGAGCTGAATTTAAGCGAGATGTAGGGTCATCCGCTGGTCAGAGTCTCGAAAACTCTAACATTCAGGTTTCCTGGTCCTTGGAACCAAGTTGGGAAGCTATTAATCACTTTTTCTAAGAGCTTATTTTTAGGTGTGGATTTTAATGGGTTTACAAATACAGTGAATGAAATTAAAGCTAAATTTTGTAAATATAAAACTTCCATGACTAGAGTTGGGGAGGATAAAGAAATCTATGAAACAACAACAATTCATGGCTTTCAACTAAAATTCACATTTGAGTGCATTGACGAAGAAGACTTCTTTGATAATCTAGTAAAAATAAAATTAAAAATTTGAGCTATTCCTTTTTCCATGAAACTGATAATACTCGAGAATTGCACAATAATATGATGTCATTTTTTATTCATATTATTTAGTTTTTACTCATATTATGTCATTATTCATATTATGTTATCAAAAAGCATAGGATTTTTTACTCGAGAATTGCACAACAAGACCACAATTATGACGTGGGTGGATTTTTATGACACAAAATTTCAAAAGAAATCACTATAAAATGGTTGAGATTCTGTTCATGGTTGCCAGTTGTCATATTTTCGCTTCTTTTATAAATTTTTTTGAAATTTATCCGAGTTTCTTATCATTGAAAAATGGATCAAGAAAATTATTTTAATGCTGCTACAACTTCTTTATATGATGAGAAGATAAACTCGCTAATTAAAGAGGTAAGTAAATTTTAATGTCTAAGGAAATGCGTACAGGGTGGACTTTAAAAAACCGGTATTTTGCCGTTCTTTTCGAAATGTGATCTATTAGGGATAATTTTATGCGAGAAATCGATTGCGCGCATTGAAAAATTCTGAAAATGCTAACTTAGCCATGAAATCGTCATTTTTCGATTTTCTTCTTCCAATTTGTTCGCCAAAAAACGTCAAAATTTCGATTTTTTTAAAGTCCACCCTATATGCCTATGCTTAGGATCACGGCGTTACAAAAGTCGCAAAAAGTTTTGACCACAAACGTTCATTATTGTGCAATCAGTAGGCAATTGGCCACGTGTTCCCAAGCAATCCGCTTGTGTCAGGTTAAAAACTCACCCGGGGCGAATACTTTTTGCCCATTTTTGCACTATTTATTTATCTTAAAAATACTCTATAGAGCAATTTTTACACGAGGAACACGATTTTGGCGTTATTCTTGAATTTGGGTAAATTGAAACGACCATGCAGGACCTAAACGTGGGCATCCCTGCATAATAGTTTCATTTTACCAAAATTTGTCGTTTTCCCCGCATAAAAATTGCCTTATAGGGCCAGTTTTAGAATAAATAAAAGGTGCAAAAATAGGCAAAAGTATAAGATCTGAGAGGGAATCGAACCAGGCACTCGGTGATTGCTTGGAAAAACGTAAACAACACCCTACCGCTTGCACTATGATGGGCTTGCGTTGCCGGAACTTTGCGATTTTTGAAACACCGTGGGGTTAAGCCTAGGCTTATGCTTATCTTAGGTTTACATTTATGCCTATGCTTATGTGCCTATGATTACGTTTATGCATAAGCTTAAAAAACAGGGATTTCTTAAAATTTAACATTTTTGACAAAAAAATGAAAATTTTGTCATTATTTCTGTTATGAGTTGGACTCCTAGGTTTCGGGACGCGACCCCTGATAGTGTGCAGACCATCGAAGTCCGTTGAGGCCACTACATCAATTTCTAAAAGTTGAAAAATTCGGAATTTCCAGAAATTTATATATTTTAAAAAAAATTCATAAAATTCAGCATCTTATAGGAAAAAGCCCCAGTAATTTGGGATTACTCCCAAATTACTGTGGGATTTCTATGGGATTACCATGGGATTTCAAATGCTCAAGGCTTCGGAAATGGAACTTAGACGCTCCGGTTCCACCGTTGCTTAACTTGCAAGATCGGACAGTCCGGTGGCGTACCGAGAGAACTATGCTTTCTCTTTAAAAAAATTTAAAAAATACTTATGCTTATATTTATATTTAATCATTTTAGAAAGACAGGCAAAAACTAGCTAGAGAGCTAAAAAATCTAACCAGCCAAATAAATGAATCTGAATCCAAAATTTCTCTCTTATCAAAAGAAATTAACCCTCTCAAGCCAGTAGAAACTAGACGCCAATTGGAAGCCAAATTAGCCTTGTGCTTACAAAAATATCAACAAGGAGAATATAAAGACTCCAACGAAAAGAAATCTCTCGAAAAAGGAATAAGAAAATTCGTAATCAAGATTTCAAAATTGCCTGAACGGAAAGAAAAATTTGAGACTGAGAAAGAGTTTGAAGAGGCTTATCAAAGCAAATTTCAAGAAATACAGGTAACTTTTGGCAATGCGAAAACATTTTTATTCTATTTTTTTCAATTTTGACTATTTTATATCGATCTGGAATTTTTCGATTTTCATACCCATTTTTAGGCTATGAAAAGCGAAATGCACAAAAATCAACAATACCTCAAGCAAGTTCAAAATGCTATCCATAACCACGATCAGATTTCTGTAAGAAAAACAAAAAAGCACCAACGAAACTTAATCTCATCTGAAATAAAGAAGGAACAACGTACTTATTAATTGTGTTTTTAAGATTTATGCGAATTTTATTGTTTATAAATTATCGTCTCTGAAACTTATCATCGTTTCCTTTTCAATAAAATTCAAGCAAACCATATTTGACAGCACAAACAAGGTGAATCCCATCTAAGTGTAGAAATCATAAGTCAGCAAGGGGAGTCTCCTCCTGACCCACGACCTTGCCGACCTATGGTAAAAATGGAAAAAAATTAGTTTGCAAAGAAAATGTACTCATCTTTCCATGCTTCAACTTTCACAAAATGTACAGGGTGTTTCACAAAAAATCGGACACTTTTTTATTTCGCATTTTCTCGGCTTCCCGAAAAGATTTTTCGACGATCTTTTTTCTACATATAGCTCGTCTCCTCTAGTTTCTTTTTGAATGTTTTTAGCAAAAAATTTCGAATCATACTTGAAATTTGCGATTTTTCACCAAGGAAGAAAGATTTTCCTTGGTGAAAAATTTCAAGTATGTAAAATTCGAAATTTTTTGCTAAAAACATCCGAAAAAGAAACTAAAGAAGACGAGCTATATGCAGAAAAAAAGATCATCGAAAAATCTTTTCGGAAAGTCGAGAAAACGCGATATAAAAAAGTGTCCGGTTTTTTGTGAAACACTTTGTATAATCATCTAAAATATAATATTTTCCTAATTTTTGCCCCTTTTGCATTATTTTTTTACCATTACTCTTCAAATATAAAAAAGTGCTTTCGAGCTGGACACTGAACCTGAGACTGTTTGGTTCGATCGAATCCTAGCGTCTTACCTTACCGGGGTCGAGGACGTTTTGATTGAATAGGGACTAGAAACGGACTTTAGTTCTCTCGGGATTGAACCCGGACCTTCAAGATGGCAGTCTAGCGCCCGAGACACTTAGGCATCATGCAAGAACTTTTTTGAAATTATGCCAAAAACAGACCATATATAAGAGTTGCTTTTGATAAACAAAGTTGTAAAAAAATATTTTTTGCATCTTTTTCGGAGTCTGCAGTCTCCTTTTCAAAAATTTATGGCGAGAACTTCTGCTATCGCAGTTCACTCGGTAAACCGAGGCACGTATTCGGGGTGTTAATGTAGTAGGATAAGGATAAATGATCAATAAACAATTTCTTTCCCAAAATTATGTAATTTTGTGATAATAAAGGCGCCAAAATCGGGGCAAAATGAACATGTTGGCGCCGCTGTTTTCTAAAAAAACTCAACATGATAAGCAAAAATTAAAGACGAATGATTAAGAAGTTTAATCACTTTATTGGCCTATTTCGCAACTATTTCAGTCAGTAATATTCAATTTTTTAGCTAGAAATGTTCTCCGTGTTGAAATTCGTCGGACAGTGCGAAAAGTTGAACGAAAAAAATTATCTAGGGCATTTTAATAGGTTAGAAAAAAAAACAAATAATCAACGAAAAATCGGGTTTTTGAGCTTCGGACAAGATTTTGAATTTTTGAGCCTCCTCGGATTGACTCGAAATGACTTTTAGAAACTTTCCCATGCGTTAATTTCACTAAATAAACTCATCTTGGAGCACACGTGTACAACCCCCCTGAATTTCGGGGAGGGGGGGGGGTCGTCCGCAACCCGCAGACCAAAATGACTTTTTGCCCGCATCCCGCAGGCTCCTGGGATGCGGGCGAAATGAGAGAAAATTTTTCTAAAAAAGGTCGTTTTTTTCGCCCGCAGCAATTCTAAATTTTCAGGGGGTGTTTGTACACGTGTGACTTGGAGCCCATTCGAACCGTTTAACCTTTGTCGCCTGAACTACGACTTTTCAAGAAAGTATCTCTTAATGTTTTAGGATAGCGAAAAATGACAGAATATCCCCGAAGATCGAAGAAATATTCCAGTGTTAATTATTAATAAACTGGAAAACCGAGTGCTATTGCGCTCAGAGGGGAGAGAAGATTTTCCAATCCGAGCACTAAGTCATCCGCCCTTCTCCAATTGCTTCCGAGCGCCTATTTGTAAAAAATTTTTTAAACATATTTTTTAATTTTTTTACAAACTTTTAAAATTTTTAGCCCATTTTTTAATTTTTTATAAATTTTTCCTGATCTTTTAATTTTTTAAAGAAATTTTTAAAATTTTAGCCCATTTTTTAATTTTTTTATAATATTTTAAATTTTTATCCTATTTTTTTTATGAATTTTTAGAATTTTAACCAATTTTTTAAATTTTATGCCATTTTTGAATTCTTTTATGAATATTTTTATTCTATTTTTCAAGAAGTTTTTAAAATTTTAAACCTTTTTCTATTTTTTGGAAAAAAACTTTTGAGCACAACTTGGAAGCGAACTTGAAGGAAATTGCTACGAGTCGAGCATCTTATCCACTCGGCTATAGCTTGTTTCAAATTTCGGGCAAAATAAGTTGTATACCGCGTAGCAAAGTGGTAGCGCTCTCTATTTGCACTCCAAAGGGCAAGGGTTCGATCTTGGAGGTTGAAATCAGAAATATCATAATTCAAGATTTCACCATACAAACTACAAAACAATCTTGAATTATGATATTTCTGATTTCGACTTCCGGGATCGAACCCTCGCCATTAGGAGTGCAAAGCGAGAAACCACGTTGCTACGCGGTATACAACTTATTTTGCCCGAAATTTGAAACAAGCTATATGTGGGCATATTTATTTTATCATTAAATTTCAACTATAAGAATTACGTAAAACATGAGGGGCTAAAAAAGGGTTAAAATATTTATTTTAAAGGGCATTCCCATAATTTTAGTATCATTTTTCTTCTCTCATCAAGCCCTATCGCTTGGTATAGGCCGTGACGGATTTGAACTTAACGTGATGGAGATAGACAAACAGATAGATAGATAGCGCGTTTAATGCGGAGAATCAATTGCACGCACTCCCGAAGCGTTTTCACACTTCGGAAGTGCGCGCAATCGATTTCTCGCATCAAATTACTCCTATAGGGATGCCAGAAATGTGATTTTTTGACCAAAAATGCCATTTTTAAAAGTTATTTTTGACACAAAATTAACATTTCTAGTCTTGAAAATATTTTCTTTCCAAAAAATGCACATTTCTAAAAAATCTACTCCAGTATCGCCGGTCTTCGTTTCTATAGTCGGTTGGGGAGGGAATCCGCAGGGTAAGTTGACTCCCTATAAGATGAGTAAAAAAATGCATTTTTGCGATTTTTGGGCACAAAAAATTTTTTGAGACCGGAAAATTTTTATTAAAAATAACCCATATAGGGGTAATGTTATAGAGGGAATCGATTGCGCGTATTCCCGAATCATGAAAACACTTCTTTAACCCTGATTCAAAGAATGGAGTTGGTATATAGACGCGAAAATTGAAAAATTTCTATTTTCGCCCGGAAAACATCCATCTGAGGTAATTTTATGAGGGGAATCGATTTGCGCACATTTTCTAAGCATGAAAAAATTAATTGGACCTTGATTCGGGGAATTGAGTTGATGTACGGTCGAAAAAAGAAAATTTTCCAATTTATGCGTCAGTATACCAACTCCATTTTGAATCATAGTCAAAATAATTTTTTATGCTTAAAGAATGTGCACAATCGATACCCCGTATACAATTATCCCCAGATGGATGCTTTCAGAGCGAAAATAGAAATTTTTTCGATTTTTGCGTCAAAACACCAACTCCATTTCCTGAATCAGAGTTAAGGAAGCATTTTCATGATTCAGAATTGCACGCAATCGATTCTCCGCATCAAATTACCCCTTTATGGGTCATTTATAGTAAGAAATTTTCTAGTCTAAAAAAATTTTTCGGGGCCCAAAAATCACTTTTTTACTCACTCTATAATAAATTTACTTAATGATCCTCTTATATTTTTGCGCAAAATATGATTTTTCATCAAAATTTCATTTTTTTTTAAATATTCATTTTTAACTAAAAATTCCCTTTTTTCATCAAAAAGCGTAATAATTTCCCCTATTGCAGAGGGTCTTTATAACTTTAGGAATGGGCAATGGCGTAGGGAAAGTGGGGCATCAGAGGCTCCCTCTCAGGTCGAAGGTCCGTAAAAAATCGTGGATCAAAAATAAACATTTTATACTATTTGAATTTTAAAAGGTACTAAAACATAAATCACAATGAAAGTAACCAACTCTAGTATAAATCTTTTCATGGCGAGATAGAAAAAAAGTGTCGACAACGTAGAGCAGTGGATAGTGAAGCCGACCGCCCAATCTGACAAATTAATCAGATTGGGCGGTTGTCGAGACAATCAGGTTCAATCCGATTAGGGTCAAACTTTTGATTACAAAAAACTTTTTATACGATTTCCTATTCAACCTTGTAAAATTTTGAAAAAAAGTATATCGGGGACCATTATGACTCAAAAATTATCCTCCCCCTCCACAGAAAATCCTAGTTATGGTACGCCTGGTTATGGTAAATGATGAAAAGTCGATGATAATCACCAAAATTTTTTCAACCCGTATAATCTGGCTATAAAACATGTGATATTTAATAATTTTTCATTGTTATCAAATAAAGCATATGACAATCATATTTTTAAGGCGCCATGACGGAATTTTTGTTTGGTGATGATTATAAGTAACTGTAGGAAAGAATCACCTGATATCATATGAAACGGATTTGGAATGGACAAAAAATTTATTTTTTGTACTTAAAATGGGAGTATGCATAAAATTTGGGGCGTAAAGCATCATAGATTGAACAGTTAAGAAAATATAAAAAGGTTTCCAAGCGAGTAAAAATTCAACAAATAATCAGTTTTCTTGAAAAGTTCACGGCTACAATGAGATTTCTTGCTTTCTTCTGTATTGCCGTGCTTTTGGTAGCTGGAATTGATGGAGGAAAATTGAAAATCGAAGAAAAATTTAAAGTCGATGCTATTTGCTGTTTAGGTACGCCAAACTGTGCTAACTATTGTGTCTTAAATGGATGCCAATCGGGTAATTTAAATTTTGTTATATTAAACGCACTATATGTGTCTGTCTGTTTGTTCTATCTCCGACATCTTAAGTCCAATTCCATTACGTCCTATACCAATCGATAGGGCTCGGAGAGAAACAGAATGGTCCAAAATCATGGGGGTACCCATGAAAATAAATTTTTTTAGCCCCGTAAGTCTTATAGTTGAAATTTAATCATAAGATTAAGATTTTCACGTGGCCGAGTAGCAAAGACGCTCGATTCATAGCAATTTCTCCTCATGTTTGATTCCAAACTATGCTTAAAAGTTTTTACCCCCGGCAAAAAATTTTATTTTTTTTGCAAAATAAAAAATGGCTTAAAGGGTGTGACAATCATGGCCTAATCCAAGAAAAACATTTTTCTAAAAAGATCATTTTTTAGAGATAAAATCATGCAAAAAAATCGATTGCACGAATCACGAGGTGTGAAAAAGCTTTTCTGACCCTGATTCAGGGTAAATATAGATTTTTTCGACATTTTTTAACTAGCACTTGGTTTGAAAAGACGTATGTCTACAAACTTCCATTGGTGGTGCAGTGACAAAGCAGCGGCTTATTGTCACAAAGGTCCCTGGTTTGAATCCCGCGTGGAGCAAGATTCTATTTTTATTCCCCCTCGTTTATTTATCGAATATACCAAAGCCAAATTTGAATTTTGATATTATAGGATTGTGCGATGGAGGAACTCTTTGTGGCGCCAATTGCATTTGTTCTGGATGCCCATGAAAATAACACGAAAGCTTAAAAATATTAACTTAAAAAATAAATTTGTTTATGCTTGTATATAAATAATATTTATTATTTGCTATTTTTAGTCTGTTTAACTGAAAAAAATGTCGAGCCAACATGGCGCAGAGCAAATAAAAATTGAAACTTTTTTAATATTAGGCTTATTTTTAAAAAGTACTGAGGGTCGTGCGCCTCCGGTGCATGGCTTCCGGTACTTTTTTAAATGTTTTAGTATATTTCCATTTGTATACGAACTTTTTCCGCACCTTGTAAGTTTGGAGTACAATTTTTGACATATGGTCAAGGTGCCCAACTTCATAGCGCACTATCTCGGTGAGAATAATATTTTATACCAAAAGCTTTATGAATTCGAAATTTCCACATACTTTTTTTATAGGCTAAATATAGAAAAATCATTTTCTAGGTTGGTACCATGTTCTTACAAGGGACATTCACCATGTGTTACTCCTAGTTTTTTTAAACGATTTTAACTGATTCTATAGGCCCTTGTAGTTACGAAAACACCAAAATTAGATTTCCATAGTTCGATTTTGAGGGGTAAAAATTGAATTTAAAATTCGAGAAAATTAGATAATTTGTGTAAAAAGTAAGTGCTCATGACGGAGATCGAACCGGATCTAAACTGGCCAAGGCTCGTAATCTAACTAACTGAGCTACCATAGCAGATGATAAAAGAATGATTGAAAAACCTTCAGACAAACTGTCTTAAATTAGCAGTTTCTAACGACTAATTAAGAATTGTAAAGAATGCACCATAACAAGATCAATTTAGAATAATCTCTTTATGTTTTGAATTGTTTTGTATATCAGCGCGTATCGTGTTTTTGTGAAAGAGCTTTTGGTACAATGGTTGTGAGCTCTGTGCTGGCTGTTGTTCCATTAGTTCCTTGCGTTTAGTTTTTCATACTGTGCCACACTAATTTAATTTTTTCCAGTCTTGCTGCCGGTGTTGTTTGCAAAGTAAAAGTTTGGGAAGCTTCTTTCTCTAAAAAGCTTTCCCTGCGCCGTTTCTTTAAATGTTACTTTTTCTGAAATGTGTTGCTAAACTTTTACTGTGGTTTTATATTTTTTTATGGTTGTCAAATTCAGACAAATAAAGTTTTGGTTTTGGTGCTTTTATTGGGTTTACACCCGTGCTTATTTCCCATTTTTAGGCCGTTTAGTTCAGCGTCACGAGAATTCAGAGGCTTGGTATCGTTTACTCCACGAGACCGATCGCGAAGACCTGGCGGAAATCCGTTGCGCTTTTGAGTGAAATAAAAGGTTAGTGCCTTGAAGTTAGGACCCCGGGAACCCACAAATTTTAAATTTTACACAATTTATTCCTTGATGAGGACTTTTGCCCCTTAGGCGAGGCTATACCGTCCCTTAGGCATGAACTTTTGCTCCTTTCTACATTAAAAGTTTTTATTTTATAAAAAATTACTCTTTTGATTAAAAATTAGGCAAATCCACCGGCGCCTGTATTGATTCGTTGACATTGTTAGGACTCCTTTCGCTTCTTGTATGTAATAGTACATTTTCTTGTTGTAAATCAACATTTTGGTTTAAAATTGAGGGTAGTTGGTTATGTTCTTGTGTACCAACCATCTCTCCTTGACTATGTGAATCAAAAACACCGATAGAGCCAAAAACACGCCATGGAGCACACTTCCAGTTAAAAATAAAATTCCACGTATAAAGTGAACAACAAAATTTTTCGACTCGTCCTTCAGGTGGGAGTGGTGCTTTGACGATTTTAAAATAGAGGATAAGCAACTGGATTAAGCTAAAAAATGGTTAAAGGACTAGCCGAATAAAAGAACAATATGACAAAAATTATATATTTGGAAAGTTCATGAAAAATGGAGTATTTTTTTGTTTTTAAAGCACCCTCCGAATCGTTGTAGTTTCCGAGATATTTGCGTTCGAAATTTAAATTTGTGTACATGTTTTTGTTGTAATACACAAACTTTTTTTAGATTTAAAACGAGTTAATTCATTTCGTCGTTTGATTCTTACGCGTTTGAACTTTTTTCTCTCGATTCAGGGTTTTTGCTGCGATGCACAACATTATTCAAATTCTTAATCGCTACAACATTTTAAATTTTTTGCACAAAAATTGATATTTTTGCTCAAAAATGAAAAATAAATATTGTTTAATAGCTAACAATTCGTAATTTACAATAGTAAAAATTTTTACATTGAAATTTGGAAATTTTAATGCAAAAAATTCAAAAAAGTTTGTGTGTTACAACGAAAACATGTACACCAATTCAAATTTCAAACGCAAATATATCGGAAACTATAACGATTCAGATTTAAAATCAAATAATTCGGATTTAAAATCAAATTTTTCAATTTAAAATCAAATAATTTTTGTTATAAAAATGTTTATAAGGCTTTGTTTTTATTTTAAAATTTTTGTCATTGATTATGTAATCATGGGGGGATGTAGCCAAATGATTACGGTTGGTTACAAGGGGGAGGGGGTCAAAAAACCGAAAATTTTGATTACGTAATATCTGGATGACCCCTATGTTATAACCTTACTCTTCAATCGAATGCCCAATCGGCACCTTGGACTTCCAGTGTAAAATTGCTTCCAAAATCACCTTCCATTTATAAAAAGCGCCACTTTTTGGAACAACCTGATACATCAAAAAAGGAACTAACACAGAAAGACATCCAATCAGACTCAACAAGTTCTTAAAAGTTAAGAAATTTTTAAAAATAAAATTATTTAGCTTACTAAAGAAAACAACAACCTAGCAGACTGATCCTTAAGCCTTTTAAAATATTTTTTCAATGAGTTATGCTTCATAACATAATGATATCTCCAAAAGCACATGAAGCAGAAGAGTACAGAACATATTAGCATGGCTATTTCGAAATAAAATTGAATTTCTTAAAATTATAGTACAGGGTGAGTAAAAAAATCCGCTCTTTTTGATTTTATGTTTGCAGAAAAATTCCATTTCCTCGGACAAAATGTTGTCTTTTTATGTAATTTTCTTTTGAAAACATAGACAATTTGATTTGCTATGTTTTGAAAAAAGAAATAGATAAAAAGGGCGCTGCGACAGGTGAGGACGGGCATCTGAGAACACGACACTTGAGGACGGACATTTGAGAACGCGACATTTGAGGACGGACATTTGAATTTTTTAAAATAAACAATATTATTTCAAAAAGTGGATTTCGCTAAATTTTTCAGTAGCATAGGAAGACTTCGATTTTCGCGTCCTCAAATGTCCGTCCTCAAAAGACGCCCTCAAGTGTCGCGTCCTCAAATGCCCTTTCTTACCTGTCGCAGCGCCATAAAAAGACAACATTTTGCCCAAGAAATGCAATTTTTCTGCAAACATAAAATCGGATTTTTTTTACTCTATAGATAATGAAAAAATTAATTACCCGAAAATGGAGAACATCCATAATAAACTCCATTACTAGTTGTACCAAAATCTTTATTATACACACAATCTAGAAATTCCAGTTGAGTAAGAATAAACTGGGGGACCGAGTGCTATCTCGCTCGGAGGGAAGAGAGGATTTTCCGATCCGAGCACTAAATTGACTTGAAAAAATATCCGCTTGGATATTTTTTTAAAGTCATATAAAACCATTTTTCTCACTTGTAATTAACAAAACCGACAAAAATGATCCCATACAAATTGTCCATAGAAAACAATATATAACTGTATTTTTCATAGTTATTCTTGTGTTGTATGAGCTTAACATACTGAGAAATAAAAAATTGTTTAATGATTTTGACATTCGCATCCCAGCAACAAGTGCTTTTGGCCATCTTTGAACGTATAAGATAATTTGTTTTATTGCAATTGTAGTTGAAAATTTATAGAGGAAATGCCAAAATCCACAAGGATTCATATTGTCAGTTAAAAATTGATTATTTGAAGATCCCAATGAATTAAGACAACTAAATAATTTTTTAAAAGAAAAAAATAGAAAAAATGATATATTCAGAAATTTCAGAAATCATAAAAAATGAAGCTTTTTTGTTTTTACGGCATGTCCTGAATCGTTGTAGTTTTCGAGATAATTGCGTTTGAATTTGTTACAAGCTCTTCGTTGTAATACACAAACTTTTTTGAATTTTTTGCGGAAAAATCGATTTTTGCATCATTCTTTTAAATTTTCATAAAATGAACATTGTAGCAATTTTTATACCTAAATGAGGCGAACAAAATGACACCAAAATTATCCAATTTGAACATTGTTTTGGGTTATTGAAACGAATTCATGTTTTCGTTTCAAAACATTTTGTAATAAATTCAAAATTTCAAACGCAATTATCTCGAAAACTACAACGATTCAGAACATGCCGTAAAAACGAAAAATGCTCAAATTTTCATGAACTTTCCGAATATATCATTTTTTCATATGATTGTAAATGACTGGACTGGTCCTTGGAGATGTAACATTTATAGCCTATTCTTGAAAAATCGAAAAAAATTGTTCCGAGTTTCTTCTAATAACCGACTTTGAGGGTAATGCGTTGGCGAAAAATCGATTGTGCGTCTAGAAAGGTTCTTTTTAGAAAAAATTTTTTAGTGTTTTTTCGAGAATACGCCATAAATGTTACGCTTCCATTGGTTCAGAAAAAAATTTTCGCGTTGAAACGTAGTTCTACCCTGGATTTTAGGGTCAAACTTAATTTTTCACTCTACAAAAATGCGCACAATCGATTTTTCACCTATAAATTACCATAAAAAAGTCAGTTTTTAGAAAAAAAACGGAAATTTTTTTCGATTTTTTGAGAATTGAGAATAAAATTTTTTCATTTTTCCAGAATTGTGTATTGGGATGGATGTGAAGCTTCCCCTTTCTTTGCGCCACTGAAACATGGTACCTCATAAAATTGGATTTTTTGTTGCACAATAGCGAAAATCGCAAAAATGAAAAATTTTTTATGGATATTCTTTACTTACGCATTTTCATACAATTCAGCATAGTCTATGGAGATTCCTTCAAAATAAATTATCAGGTTGGCAGTCGACATGAATAAAACTAACACTCCTAATGGATTTTTCGATTTCTTTGAACTTAAAACAATTCCAATATTTAAACATGAAATGATAATACCAAAGATGGCAAACTATAAAAATTTCAATTAAAATTCCTAAGGATGTCCACACATGCTAGCATCTTCGTCAGCGTCTTTATCAACGCTTGCATCTATCCCGGTCAATTTAAGCCCTTGAGGACTGAGCGATAGCTTATTGAATTCCTGAGATAACGAGGAAAAACGTGGTAGAACATCACTTTTTATGAAAAAATTACTGCGTCGAAGAAAAAACAAGATGCTGAAGTTCAGCGTCTTCTTCTGCGTTTTACTTTTCTTCGATGCAGTAATTTTTTCACAAAAATTTCTATAAAGTTTTTCCTCGTGAAATTCAATGAGCTATCGCTCAGTCCTAGTGGATTTAAAATGGCAAAATCGAACTACAGTAATGCCCCGCAAACTGACTTAAAGGACCAGTCCAGTAATTTACAATCATATGAAAAAAATGATATATTCGGAAAGATCATGAAAAATGGAGCAT
>JAQGBS010001671.1:0-15020 GCA_034698545.1 Acrobeloides obliquus
CCTCGGATTGACTTGAAATGGCTTTTAAAAACTTTCCCATGCGTTAATCTTACTAAATAAATTCAACTCGAATGGCATTCGAACCGTTTAACACTACGGCCATTGGGTTCGAACTTTCGAGATATCGTATCTTAACCAATAGGATTAATTTTTGAATCCGGTGTTTGAAAAAAATTTTTACACACCGGATTTGACTTTTATTTATAATTTTAGGACGAAGCAGATTTACCGAAATTTCCTGATCCTAGCACTCCTGAAGGAATTCTTCCTCGCGAAATCCGAACTCTTGTGCAAAGACGTCGTGAAGTTAAAAAATTGATGAAAGAATGCAAACCCAACTCGGAACAATACATTCAGGTAGTTTTTTTGGTGATTTTATTTGATGGCAAAATTTAGTATGATATTCGTCAAATAGGCTTGAAATTAACTGCGAATAGTATGTATGGTTGTCTTGGATTTTCAGCATCTCGTTTTTATGCGAAAACTTTGGCAGCTATGATTACATCGAAGGGAAGAGAGGTAGGCTAGTTTTTTGTTTTCTAACTATCGTTATTGGAAAATGGCTCTAAGAAAAGAGAAACCCGGTTCTCTGTTTTTTAAAAAAGGACCGGGGATTTTTTTTAACATTTTTTATCAAAAATAAAATAATTTAAAAATTTTATCCAAATTTGTCAACTTTTTATAAATTTTGCCCATTTTTCGACAATTTTTGACAACTTTTTGCAAAGGAATTTTTTGATTTTGACTACAGGTAAGTGGAGAAAATATATCGGTATCAGTTTTTCGGTGCCACTTTGCCTAGTGTCTTGTAAATCAAATATTTATATTGGCTCAATTTTTTTCTTTTTTAGATCTTGACTCATACTAAAGAATTAGTTGAAAAGAATGGCTTTTCTGTTGTGTATGGTGATACTGATTCAATTATGGTGGATACATGTTCAACCGATTTGGCTCACGCAAAGAAAGTTGGTCATGAGGTAAGCATATTATGTATATAATAATAAAGGAGCTACTTTTTATGCTCATTACATTATTCGGTGCTACTTTGGATTAACGAACACAAATGACAGGGCTCTGAAGTCGGAATTTTTTTTCAAAATTAAGCATTTTAGGGGGTTCTATGTGAGAAAAAATCAAAATAACTCTATAGGGGGTTCTATGTGAGAAATCGATTACTTGCATTCCCTGATCTTGAATACGTTTCCTTGACTCTAATTCAGAAAAGAGATGTGTATATTCAAGCTAAAATATGCTAATACAGAGCCAGGAAAGTTTTGAGAATGCTTACAATCTATTTTTTGCATAGAAAAACTTCCAATAGGATTATTTTGATGAATATTAAAAAACTTGAAAAACTCGCAAAATGGCTCTTTTTAGGGCACCATGCAGTCTTAAAAAAAAATTGTTTTATAGATTAAGAAAATGGTGAATCAATGCTATCGATTGCTTGAATTGGATATTGATGGAATTTTTAAACGCTTGTTGTTATTGAAAAAGAAGAAATACGCGGCGTTGGTTATAAATCTTCAGAACGAAAAGGAGACTACTCGAGAAATGAAAGGTCTTGATATAGTTCGGCGTGATTGGTCGGAGCTTGCTAAAGATATTGGAGAGTATGTTTAGGACGGGTATTTTAAAAACAAAAATTGACGTTCTTTCTTTTTGAACAATATAACTGTTTCCACACTACACTAAACAGTAATAGTTTGTTTATACTGGAACAATTGATTAGTATAGCACGTATAGTAGAAAAAAACTTGTTTTCTATCCTAAGATAGTTAGTCATAATTTTTAGCAGTGGCGTACAAAAAATGTCCAAAATTTTCATTTTTGAGCCTTTTTAGCTTAAACACAAGCTGGCCCGGACCCTTGTGTTCTCTGCCTCCTAAATCCAAAAAGTCAATTTCTAATAGTTTTTCTTATGTTTTACCCAAAATTTAAAAAAATTCTAATGGTCTTCCAGCGCTGTAATTTTGGTCCATATTTGGAGAAGTTTTGAAAAATTCAGATTGGGGGTGGGTAAGTTTTAAGAAAATTCTTCTCGGAATCCATTTTCCTTTTCGGAAATTAAATTTTTTTTCAGGTTTAAAAAGAGGAAGGCTCTCTAATTTGCCCTTATAATTACGGCTCTGGGTCCCCCATTATGATTTTGCACCAAAATTTTTTATTTTTTGAGCATTTTTAGCTTAAAAATAATGTTGCAAGAAGTTTTTTGCTTACGTCGCTGGTTTTTTCTTACTTTAAGGATTTTACAATATTATCTTCGACAATTTTTGATCATTTTAACCTAAATTCAGCTCTCTCACAAGCCGGATCCCAGGCAAAACTGAATCATTTATAGCAAATTTCTTCTCTTGGGGCTAAAAATAATTTATGGATAACTTAAAAATTTTTATTGTTGTAAATCGTCTCTAAAATACAAAACCAAGATTTATATTTTAAAAATTGTCTCATAAATTTTTGCTTACTCTATAATAATACTTTTGTGTTTTTTAATAATATTTTTAAGGCGAGTGGTCAATCTTATATTATCTTCATTGGGCCGTGACGAGCTTCTAGAAGAAATTCATAGAGAATTGACTTTACTCAAAGAAGAGCTTCAAGAAGGCAAAGTTAATATTGAAAAATTTGAAATTCTTAAAGTAAGGTTAAAAAATTATGAATTAAGTCACTAGGACCATTGGCACCGAAAAAGCGGACAATTAGCTATGGATAATTGTTAACGAACGACTTTCTCCACTTTTCTGTTTCAAAACAAACAAAACTTGTTCAGTTTTGACTTCCCCTTGTTGAAAAACTCCCGCGTACAAAAATTTAAACAATTTGGATTTTTTGTGTTAAAATTTCTAGTTTTTTACTCTTAGTTCAAAAGGTAAAAAATCTTTTTTTAAACTAAAATTTTTATCAAATGTCTAAATTTTTATATTAGGGGCATTTTTATACACGGGAACTCGAATCTAAAAGAAATTTTGATTTTGACTACTGGAAATTGAAGAAATTGTCCATTGGCAATTCCCCACTAATAAGATTTGTTACTTCGTTGCTAATTGTTGCCAAGTGCCTGAATTAAAATGTTTTAATTTATAGCAATTGACTAGAAATCCTCAAGATTACAAAGACATCAAGGCTCAACCTCATGTAACTGTTGCCCTCAGGTTGAATGAAAGCCAGAAATTTAAATTCAAGAAAGATGATGTTGTCAAATATATTATTTGTGAGGTAATTTTGTATCTTGCTACATTTTATTGTTTCATCTTTAGGATGGTACCAATAGTCCAGCAACCCAACGAGCTTATCATCGTTCAGAAATAGAAACAAATGATAAGCTTACAATTGGTGAGATTTGTTTTTAAAATAAATTAAAGGACTTTTTTTAGATATCCATTATTACTTAGCTCATCAAGTTCACCCAGTGGTTTCTCGACTTTGTGAACCGATTGAAGAAATGGATGCTGTTCGAGTTGCTCAAGCATTAGGATTGGATCCCTCTGGTTATCGCAAGCGTTTAGTTGAAAGAGCAGTTGATGAACAAGTTGAAGAGGAAAATATTGAAGCATATTTAAAACAAGATTTTAACGCTTGTGAAGGATTCTGTTTTGAATGTCCTGTGGCTAGTTGTAATCAGTTGATTATTGTTAGAAGTGCATTTATGGGCGATGTATGTGTTTTTATATCTATTAATCAGCCCAATTGGACTTGCAAAAGAAATTAAAAAATAATGAAAAAATTTTGAAATTGTTAAATTTGTACTGATGATAAGTGAAATCAGCGTCGAAACTCAATTGTGTTTCAATTGGTTACATAACGGCAATAAGTTTGAAGCCAAAATTTTAAATATCATGTCTTTTTAACATTAAAGTCGATTTTGATAGCTCTTTTGCAAAAGATAGATTAACATTAAATCATTATTTTTATTACTACCCCTCAATAGAATAAAAATAGAATTGTTGAAAAATTTTATTTTGAAAAAATTTGTAGCTACTTTGGCTCTTATATTTCATTGAACGTGATCTAAAATCGAAAAATTTTATTTTAAATTTTTTATTTATTAAGGGTAATTTATGCGGGAAACAAGTTAGCGGTGTTATTTTTGCGTAAAAACGTTTCCATTTTTTAGAAAATTGAATTGAATACAAAGAAAGTACATATTTTGAAAAAAGCTAGTATGCAAAATTTTGATTGTTTAAAAAGGAAGCATTTTTACGCAAAAATAACATTGCAAGTTGTTTTCCGCATAAAATTATCCCTAATAGGATTATTTTTGAGAAAATTTCGAAAACTAACATTTTTTTATTTAAGACCACATTCAATGGTTTATAAGACATTTTTTGAAAAAGTGATGCTAGTTGGTTAAAAATTAAAATTGTAGACATTTTAAGAGAAAATTTTGATCATTTTAAAAAAAAATCATCGATTTTTTCTGTTTTTTATTTCGATTTTGGCTTTTCAAACAGTTTTGGTTCGGTTTCCCAACTTTAGCGTTAACGTCTATATTTGTTACATTTTAGAAACTTGAAACGAAATTTTCACTAGAAGCTTGTCCGAAATGCAACTCTGATATTTTTGATCATGAAGCCTATTTGCAAAATTGTCTAGACGATTCTTTGAGAGGGCATATCAAACAATATTTACAGGTAACTTGAACTTTGAAATATAATTTTATAAATAGAAAGATAAATACTTTCTAAACAAAAATGTGCCGAAATGATATATCGCTAGCCAACGCCGTAATTTTGGCTCATATTTGGAGGAAGAAGTTTTGAAAAATTCCGATTTGGGGGGGATATTTTGAGATAATTTCCATTTTTGTTCTTGGAAATTAAAAATTTTTTAGTTTTGGATGAGTAATGTTTCCCTAGTTCCATCCCCATAATTACGCTTTTGCTAACGATATACTCCTAACAAAAAATTGTTCTATTCTCTTATCGAGTTTTTTTACTAATATTTTTAATGGCCAATTTTTAGTCTCCATATACATGTGATGATATAACCTGCCAATATTCGAGAGAATTTCCTTCGAGAAATTGGACTCCTTTTGGATGTATATGTAACAAGTGTAATAACGGTATTATGCGAAAAGAGGTGGGTGAAATACTTCTATTGTTGACAGACGTTATGTTAGGTTATCTTAATAGCTTTTGGCCCAAAAATAATGAAAATAAATTTTATAAATAGTATTTTTTTGTTAGTTTAAAAATGATTCCAAAGCAAAAATGGTACTATTTTGTTTTAGGGAACGACACCCAAAATTTTTCAGTTTTTCAAAATGCCATTTTTATGAATAATTTTATGCGTAGAATTCAAAAACCACACACTGACTAAGCCTAAGCATAGTGATTTTTGCCTAAAGTTGCCGTTTATAGGTCGAGGATTTGATCTCGGCTCGAAATTAAGTTTTCCCATTTTCATGAAAATTTTTGCTTATCCTATTTTTGGCTGTAGATCAGTTTCCTGTTATTATTGTCTATATACTAGGTTTCTTATGTATGGCGTTGGTTCAAAAAACGTATGGCCGATGGTGGGGATTGAACCAGCATCATAAATATTATATAGCCTCTATATATGAAATAATAATAACAGGAAAATAATCTACGACCAAAAATAGTACAATATGGTATTAGTTTTACTTGTCTAAATGAGCTAAATCGAATGGCGTGATTTTTTAATTCTACACATAAAATTGTCCATAAAATGACATTTTTGAAAAAAATTTGGGTGCAATCCATTAATCGAAATTTTCAGTTTAATACTTAAGACAAATACGTATACCTTATATTTTAATTTTTTTTAGTATTCCAGCCGAAAATTATTCGATCAGCAATGTTTCTTCAAGAAAATTTTCGATTTAGAAGAAGCCATGAAAAAGGAGTGCACTCATGAAATCGAAAGTATGTATTTTAGAATATGTACATTGAAAAAAAGGACATTTTTTTCAAAAATTTCCAAAATCAGAAAAAATAAAGAGGACCCTTAGAAAAAATTTTTTCAGGAACTGAAGCGAAAAATTTTAAAGGGGGTGTAACATTTATGGCCCATTTTCGAAAAATTGAAAAAAAATTTCCGATTTTATTCTAAAAACCGACGAAAACGTTTGACGACTAAGAATCCTAAAAGTGACACGTTTTGCGACCTTTTTTGTCGGAGCGTGATGATATTTTTGTAAAAAAATAATAAATGTATTGCAAATTTTTTACCCCTTTAAAAAGTTAAGGGGAACCCTTATGACTTTTTTGGTCGGCCTTCGGCGACATGAGGGTGGGTCAACCCATCTCTTGCCCAAGTGTGTGCCGTCCCTAATCCTGACCTTCGAACCGAAGGGGTCCTAAGGACTGGGGGTTGGGGGTTCAAAATAAGGGTATTATTTGGTATCTTTGACATGGAAGAAAAATATATAGCACTATTTTTAAAATTTAAACAACTTTTTAGCATATCTCAAATCTCGATCAAATTACGTCAAAATGAAGACTATTTATGACGAATTCAAGCGAGTAGTGGAAACGTATTTGGAACATAACGACTACAATCGAGTAGACCTCTCATTTATTTTTGCTCCTATGATTAGGAACTAAATTCTCGAATTTAATTTTTGATTACAGGATGAGCAAAAAAACCGTACTTTTGTGTTTTTTGGTGAAAAATTTACAAATTCACCTATAAGGTTATTTTCATGCGATTTTTGAAAAAAAGTTTTTTAAAATTTTTCACAAAAAACGCAAAAGTACAGTTTTTTGGCTTACTCTTTAATAAAATTGTAATCTTGAAGTTTGTGACTTTGGCGACATTCAAATAGTACGTAATTCAAAAACCCAATGTTTGATTTTTCCTACTCCTTTTCTCTTGGTAATCAAGTATATATTTTTTGGTTATCATCAAACTCCCACCACTTCCCCCAGAAAAAATATTTTTTAATAAAAAATAGCGTAATACTTGAATGGTCTTTGTGCTTTCATTGTTTAATATTTTTTAATGACAATAAATTTTCATAACAAATTCAAAAGTCTATAAAAAAGTCTATGCACAAAAACCATAGGCTGGAGAAGGGTCCATTGGAGGTCGAAAATCTAACTGTAGTAACCAAAAACGATTAGAAAGTGTTTTTCTGACATAGAAGCAATTTTTTAAGTTAATTTAAATAAGAATAGAGCAATATAATGTCTAATTTAGACCCCCAAAAGTTTGCTCGGATTGGAAAATCTCCTCTCCCCTTCTAGCGAGATAGCTCCAGAGACCGAAAATAGGCCTACTCATTTTCGGACTTTTTTGTTTTGAAGTGCGCTACAAAAAAATTTCCTTGAACAACCTAGGGGGTCTTAGTGCGGGAACAATAGATCAAGTGTCCCTCTAATTTATAAAAAAATTTTGAGTTTTGAACTTTTTCCTACTTACAAGTAAAGTATCTCATGTTGATTTCTTCGATTTCGCCCAAACATATGCTAATTTTTTACCCATGGTGGGAATAATAAAAAACCGCAAAAAATTTTTCCTACCGACACTCCTATAGGGCCCAAAATGTGGTTTTTGGGGTCCAAACTAGGGTGCAAAAAAAATGGTCATAACTTTTTATAGTTTTTTTTTCGACCCCCTCTGGACCAGCCATGTCATCCGGCCACCAGAGGTCGAAAATCAAACTTTCCAAACTTACTTCAAAAACGATCAGAAAGTGTTTTTCTGACCTAAAAACAGTTTTTTAAGTTAATTTAAAATCGAATCGAACAAAATAAAGTCGAATTGAGGCCCCCGAAAGCTCGATTTTTCTTAAGAAAAATGGTCCATTTTTGTTAGGCGTTTTTAACCATAAAGATAAAGGTTTAAGGCCAAAGTTAATAAACCATAATTTGCGTCTTTTCATCCTTTGTCAAATGCAAAAAGAGTTATTGAAAAAGCTTTTAACTATAAAAAGTTATGACCATTTCTTTGCACCCTAGTTTGGACCCCAAAAACCACATTTTGGGCCCTATCTCCCTATAGGAGTGTCGGTAGGAAAAATTTTTTGCGGTTTTTTATTATTCCCACCATGGGTAAAAAATTAGCATATGTTTGGGCGAAATCGAAGAAATCAACATGAGATACTTTACTTGTTAGAGATATGCAGTCAGGCCCCCTCGGGTTCGTCAAAAACTCATAGGGGGGCCTGACTGCATATCTCTAAGAGAAAAAAGGTTTGAATCCTAAATTTTTTTTATAAATATAGAGGAGTGTTCAATCTATTATTCGCACATCCAGGCCCCCTAGGTTGTTTCAGAAAATTTTTCTAGAAAATTCGAGGGGGCCTAAACCTAGTCTGAGATCTCCTCTGACTCCTTTGGGCCTTTCGAATTTTTTAGAAAAATTTGCTGAAGCAACCTAGGGGGCCTGGATGTGCGAATAATAGATCGAACACTCCTCTATATTTATAAAACAAATTTAAGAGAAAAAAGGTTTGAATTCTAGAGATATACAGTCAGGCCCCATGAGTTTTTGACGAACTCGAGAGGGCCTGACTGCATATCTGTAAGTAGGAAAAAGTTCAAAACTCAAATTTTTTTATAAATTAGAGGGACACTTGATCTATTGTTCCCGCACTAAGGCCCCCTAGGTTGTTCAAGAAAATTTTTTTGTAGCGCACTTCAAAACAAAAAAGTCCGAAAATGAGGGGGCCTATTTTCGGTTTCTGGATAGCTCTCGATTCCAGCTTATTTCTTTATGCACCAAAAAAGAACCCCTCCCCCAAATGATTTTCCTAAAACAATTTTTCACAGATTTATATGCATAAATTTGTGAGTTATGCATAATCAAAGGATTATGCACGACACCGGAAAAAATCCGAGAGTGAAACTTCTCTTTCTTACATTTGTGCCACTGTTCAGAATCATATAATCAATAACAATTTTGTAGAAAATCATATCATATTTCAAAAAAGCAATGGGCAATAAAAACTTGCTTTAAATTGTGGGAAACGCATTTATAGAAAAAAAGATATGATAGAAATACTAAAATGATCCGGATGCCAATTTTTGCCAAAACATGTCCCTCGATTTCTCCACAAGTATAAAGGCACGGGACCTAATTTTTTATGTTTTTGTTAATCACTCACTAGGTACATAAAAATAACGCTAAAACATCGAAAAATAGCCTTTATCTAAAAATAAAGTGGCTTCTAGCTAGTAAACTTGTAGGCAAACATACTAAACCTGGTGTACCAAAATTTTTCTAGGAATCTGAGCCCCTCAAATTGTGGGGTTTGTCTCAAACTCTCCTTAACAGGGTCAAAATGGCCGATCTTTGTCAAAAACCCGACCAAAAAATCCAGAGATTTTTTAAGAGATTTGCAATTAACTTTTTATTGAAGCGAAAACCTTCTAGAGGTATATAGACAATATTTGTAGGGCTAATCACCACCTTTACAATGAGTGGTCGGCGAACCTTCAATTCAACTCCTACGATGTCCATTTTACTAACGACATACACCTTTTAATATCTCACTAACAACTTGTAAGTTCAAAGGACTAACTCGAGACTTTATGATGAAACCTATTTTGATTTTGGCATACTCGTGATCAACAAAACTCAAAATATTGAGATAGCGCGTTGTAACAGTCGGTCCTCCGAGCGTTAATAAATACGTACAAGATCTTAAAATCCGAAAACAATAATTAATGTTGATGTCGACTACAATTACATACAAGATCTTAAAATGTTAACCAATATAGTGGGTAGATGGCGACTACAATTAATAGGTACTCTGTATAATTTGCGCACTTATGACACATTTTCTTCAAATCTCATCTATTACATGTATTTTGTTTTCGTATAAAAAGTATATCCTAAAATCATCACTTATTTAGTTTTCGCCAAAACTTTAGGCATTTTTTTAAATTGAATATTGCTAGCTTCGTAAATTAATTTTATACGGTAGCGGCAATCGTTGAGTCAACACCTCCTATAAACTTGTATTTTTGATCATTTCTCAACTTCTAGAAAGACATTTTGGATCATCTTTTTTTCGTAATAGGGTAATCAACTATAGAGAACCGAAAAATACATATATTTTTATCTCATGAATGCAAATCATTGAAATTAAACGAAATCGTTTAATTTCAATGATTTTACCTTATAACCATCTCATTCAAGGTGATTTTACCTTGTTCGAACTTCAATCTAGACGATTTTACCTTGCTCGAATTTCATTCTAGGTGATTTTATGGCGGTATCTCACTTCACTCACTGGACAGTTCACCAACCAAGGACAATTCACTCAACATGGACACTTCACCCACTGGACACTTTGCTCCCTATAGACACTTCACCTACTGGACAGTTCATCCACCATAGACACTTCACCCACCATGGACACTTCACCCACCATAAATACTTCATCCATTGGACACTTCATCCATCGGACAGTTCATCCACCATATTTACTTCCCCCACCATAGACACTTCATCCACTGGACAGTTCCTCATGGTCTTGAAAAGGTGGACGAACTGTCCGGTGGGTGAAGTGTCCAATGGATAAAGTGTTTATGGTGGATGAACTGTGCAGTGGGTGAAGTGTCTATGGTAGATAATCTGATCATGGTGGATGAAGTTTCTAGTGGGTGAAGTGTTCTTGGTGGGTGAACTGTACAGTGGGTGAAGTGAGATACCGCCGATTTTACCTTTCCAAATTTCATCCTAGTCGATTTTACTTTGTCTGAATTTCAATATAGACGATTTTATCGTATTCAAATTTCAATATGAGTGATTTTACTTTTTTTTAAATATTGTGCGCAAAAAATTATTATAGCATTTTATAGGGGGTGCTGATTCAACGATTGTCGCTACTGTATATACTATTTTTTTCTACTAGGTTATAAAAAAAGTTCACGCCGATTTTATTTCCAAAAATAGATTGCTATATCTGAATTTGAAATGGACCTGTATTTTTTTAAGCGCCCTGTTTATGATCGTTTATATAACTGTTCGATACTAACACCAGAACAATGGGATGCTCGAAAACATCCAAATTTAATCGGAATCGTTCATTTATGTCTAGGAACAGCGTATCAAGTAATTTTTATGAAATCTCAGAGTGGCCCAGCTACAGTTGCGGTCAAAAAACAGAAGCAAGCTTATTTTCAAAATGAATATGGTCAGGCACGCTTCGCTCCCAACCACTCGTATTTTTTGGTGCGCGCTGCGTGGCCACCCCTTCCTCCAAATTGGGGGGAGGGGTTTGTTCTGGTGGTTGTTAATGTATGCTCTTAGTAACATGCAAAAGTTGCAAAACGAAAAATTTTTGTTCATCGTTGATTTTATAATGAGCCTCACACTGCACGGGGTGGAACAATTTTACTATGGGGATGCGCGTAGCACCTATAGGTAGGGTAGATGCGGGGGGATAGCGCCTGTGAATGGGGGAGTTAGAAGAGAAGAGGTCAAAACTGGACGAAGGGAGAATAGCTTTTTTAAAAATACTACCACATCGCGTGCATGTGTGATAAGCCCTATTTGATTGCGACACCCGTAATATCAATAAAATCTAGATACTTTATTTGCCATTTCTCATCGTTATGTTGAAGCATCAATTCTTCCAACATTCTTGTTATAAATTAATGTTCATGATGGCAATTTTTGATATTGGTGCGATAAATATTGGCAGCATCTTTTGTGGAAGTTTTTCAATTAGAGGCGAAATTTTTTGTACGAATCCTGATCTGATTTATTTTGTTGGCTGTTTTTAAGCAAGTAAGTATGAGATACAGCATGTAACAATAATTACTTAATGGTTTCAAAATTTCGTCAAAAATCAAAATTGATTTTAGCATTCTGGTGTAGTGCGTGTATGACAGGTCTTCTTTTATTAATAAACCGTTCATTGGATATCATAAATAGCGATTATGCCAATATGCTTTTTGGTGGCAAAAAGACCTTGGTTTGGATGATGTTTCCTCTACTTTTTGGTGGCTACATATGCGTTTTTACGACACCCTTCTTATTTAATTCGATCATGGACGCATCGATGATGAATCCGTATATGGGCATACCGGAAATTAAAGTGGACATCCAGGAGGTAGTCAAACAAGTTCTTTCAAAAATTACTCAAAATATTGGGCTGTTCTTAAAGTTCAATCACTTCGAAAAAAGATGGTGCTCCAAAGGCCGACCATAAATTTTAAGATTTTGGGGAAGTGCCCTCCAAGGCAATCTTTTTCCCACGCCACTGATCGAGCGCCAATTTTTTGAGACCCTTCTCGTGAAACAGACTTTACTTATTTAACAACCTAACAATGAGAGGGGCGGAAATTTCAGAGTGGGCACTTCCGCCCCTCTCATTGTAAGATTAACATTTAAGTATGATAACTGGATTGTTGCCCTTCATAACTATTTCGTTGCATGTGTATATCCATCCCTATACCTAGTACTTTGTGCTGCAATCATCATCAAAGTAAAAAGTAGTGGTGCTTCGGACACCATAGTCACCCATCAGCAGAAACAGGTTTTTTTTTAATTTAAAAATCTTTTGATTCTTTTAATCATTTTAGATCATCATTCAATCAATAATTATATCAGCGGTTTTGGCAACCATTGCCGTGGCTTACATGTACATGCAGTATTTTACTGTTCCATCTTGGTTTTTTATTGCTGCTCACTTTATGTGGCAAGCTGCACATGGTTTGTTTTGGAATGAGTCTATCATATCTGGGCAGAGGGTCCATATTTTTCAAAAATTTGCGGGAGAGGGGGGGGGGTATATGGGCAACTTCGAACATGGACTACCAAAAAAGTCGCAAAAATCGTTTTTTTAATTCGCCAAGATTTTTGTGGAAAGGGAAAACCTGGAGCAAAATCAGGGGGCCCATATCTGGACTCCCTGCAAGGGGGACGTATGGGACCTATTCATCATTTCTGTAAATTGGTTGAAATGTTTTAGGAATCTCCGTTTTCACATATATCTTCGTCAACCGCACCATGCGATCCGAAGCTATTCAACTAATCAAGAATTTAAAAAACATGTGCAAAGTTCAATCAACAATCGATTGTTCAATTATGAACCAAAATAGAATTAGACATGCTAACGCAAGTTGAATCGTCACTGAAATGTAGAGAGTAACACCCATACGTTACCAAAGTACTTCCAAAAATTTCAAAAAGTTACGTATACACCCCCTTTTAAGTTATTTTTAAGTTATAAAAATGCGACCGTTTGGTATATCCTATGAATATTTCAGTTGTTTTATAAATTTGTAAAAACCGAACAGTCTTTTTCTTCACACTGTTATTTTTAATGTACAACTTATTCTCTTATAATTAAGACTAGAGGTCGCAAATACGTCACGTCAACATTACGTCAACAGATTGACGGATTGTCAATTACGTTGACGTATTGACAGAACCCACAATCATACTGTTGACGTTACATCAACGTGCACGTTGACGTAAATTGACGTATTTTAAAAGGAACTATAACTTTGCCTGACTATCAATAAAATTCGTTTATTGACACGAAAAAATTTAAATCAACTTATTTCACTTTTTCAAAAACGACTACAAATATTCTTTTTCGTGTCAAAAATATTTTTTCACGTAAGTAGCCCCTTGTTTGGGTTAAATTTTTTTTTGAAATAATTTGAGTCTCAGCCCGAAACTTGAGTCAATTTTTAAAAATTTTTGTAGGGGGTCAGGGAAATTTTTTAAAATTTTTTCAAAAAAAATTTAACCCAAACAGGGGGCTACCTACGTGAAAAAATATTTTTGACACAAAAATTTTTTTTGGTCATTTTTGAAAAAAATAGACTAAGTTAATTTAAATTTTTTCGTATCAATAAACGGATTTTATTGATAATCAGGCAACGGGAATATTCCCATCAAATTGAATACGTCAACGTATTGACGTCCCGTCTGTCAATTTATGTCAATCCAATTGACGTACAAATCTGTCATTACGTTGACGCATTTGCGACCCCTAATTAAGACTACAGGGTGGCGCATAAAAATCGCACTTTCGAGATTTTTACCTCTTCCATATTTTGAGTATAACTTTTGATTCCGACCATCGTTTTTCATGATATTGGTATCGTTGGATAGTCTATAATCAGAGCTATCCAATAATATCAAGATCATGGAAAACGATGGTCGGAATCAAAAGTTATACTCAAAATAAGGAATAGTTAAAAATCTCGAAAGTACGGTTTTTTATGCGCCACCCTGTACTATTTTTGTGTTTTAAACTCAAAATCGACGTTTCCGTTTTCGATATACAGTCAAACCTTCGTTTAGGCAAATCCCTCCGAAGGGAAGCTGGGGGTGACTAGACGGAGGTTTGACTGTATAGGCAATGTTGATGTTATATAAAGTTTATTTGTTATAATAAAAGTGTACAATCTATGTAAAGATGTGACTTTTTTTTGCGCAAAAATTTCTCGCATCGAAAAACACCTATAGGATCAATTTGGTGAAAAATTGAAAAAAAGTTTTGGAGCTACTACACAAATAAAGGGGAGCACCACGTGAAAAAATTTTCAAAAATTGTTTTCTGGAGTGATCCATCTAGGGGTAAAAACATGCGGGGAATCCGAATTTGACATCTTCGAAGCGAAAAACGCTTCTCTAATTCAGGGAAATCTTGTGTATTGAAGCGAAAAGTTGCAAAAATCTTTTTTACGCCTAGAGGGGTCATTCCCAGAAAAAATTTTCGAAAATTTATTCACGTGGATGACCCCTACTGTATAGTAGCTCCAAAATTTTTGGCGAAAAATTGCTCGAAAAATCACAAAAATTCAATTTTCTGTTCACACTGTATGATTCTTTTGATAGTGTTTTCCCGAGTTGAGTGGTCCTCTAACTCTCATGAGATCTTGGCTCAGTGACCCCATTCTCCCATGCGGATAAAGGAGCCGGAACCGAGAGGCTTCGACCCTTTGCCGTATCTGATGTGACAGCGATATTAGATACATTTATATTATTATTCCCTTGTAAAACAATCACCGTATTTTTGTTTCGTCGACAAATTATTGCTCCCAATATAATTTTTCTAAGCTTTCTAAAAAATATTTTTTTAG
>JAQGBS010001672.1:0-15019 GCA_034698545.1 Acrobeloides obliquus
GTTGGCCACACGTTGGCGCCTTTCATAATAGTCGGGTTCATCCATTGTAAAAAATATTACTATAGATTTATTATATGATTATCAAATAACAAGTTTAATAGCATTGAATAAAAATAGGAAATTTAAATAGATCAATGCGTAGAAAATAATATAGTAATACCCATAAAAATTAAGTTGCAATAATTTTTTAAAACCCTAAAAATTAGAGGGATTCAGTGTCATATACAAGATTTTCCCTTGGAGGAAAGGAGAGGGATACACGGATACAAAATTTGTTGGTAGCCAAATCCAAAATTTTGTTTAAAAATTTCGTCTTCATCAAATTTAGCACCTCAGGCAAAAATTTTTTACTAAAATAAACCATTTTAATCCAAAAATGCTTTAAAATTTACAATTTTTGGTTAACAAATAGTTAAAAATTGCTAAATTTTGACCTAAAAATAGTCTAAAATCACCCAAAAATGCGTAAAACAAATTTTTTTCACAACAAAACATAGCAAATTGATTAGTTGCATTTTTTTGATTTACAAGAAAAGTATACAAATTAATGTAGTAAAAAATGTTACCTTATCTTTTAATTAAGAGGAGTGAAAATATATAAGTGCACCACACCCTAATTTGAAGAAAAATTTTTTATTCTAGTGTTAGAGACAAGAAAACTATAAAAATTTACATATGTATATTATCAAGTTTTTTCTTTTTATATGCCGATAAGGTAGTGATGAGTAGGGATTTTTGGAAAAATCTTTTATTGCATATGCATTACGTCAAGTTATCAACAGTCCGATCTTGCAAGTTAAACAACTTGGGTCTACAAGTGCTGAGTCCAAATCCTCCCTGGTCAAACTTTTTTTGCCCAAAATGAAAAGCTGGTATTTAGAACGTAAATAACAACTTTTTATTTTGGGCAAAAAATTTTTGACTGGGGAGGGATTCGAACTCATCACTTATTGCTCCAAATTTCTTAACTTGACACATCGGATCGAAACGACTTAGAAGTTCAAATCATAGCTTTTTTATTTTGAGAAAAATTTTCATACAGCATTTCAATGTGTATTGTAAATGTTTACACTTTCTATCACTTCCTCCACTTCTCCTCGAACATCTAAATCATTGACTTTGATATAGATTTAAATTTTATCCCCCTTAAATTAAAAGCCGATAATCTTTTTTCTTTCTGGAATTTATGTTATCAGGGTGTGCCTTTTTGACTTTAGAATGCTCTATTTCTCTTGTCTATTCCACTTTTTGGCGCCGCGACATTTTAATTTTACTACATAGGTGCAATAATATTAGCCATAAAAAATTTGTTTAAAAATCATAAAGTCAATACGCACATTAAAAAAATTTCAGGAGACAGAAAATCAAAATCGTTAAAATTGGGGAAAAGATGTAAATAATGGGTGGGGGATGAGTGATATCACAGAAGGGTAATAAATGTTTAAGAAACATAAAAAAATTCCAAGAATTTTTTTCATGCACTTTTGTCAAGAAATTTTTAGAACCAAAAATGTTATATAGTCCGTTTCAGCAGTGACGTCGTTGAAGGAGTCCGGAAGCATAAGTGATTTAAAGGTGAACTTTTCCCAAAACTTGAGTGAGGGGGGGGGTTGATTTGGCCAAAAAGACTATTTTTACTATCTTTATTCAAAATTTTGACAACCAAAAAACGGAAAATATTTTTGCCCAAAAATCGCAATTTTTGGCTTAAAATTGAGCAAAAAGTCGGCCATCGGCCGAAATTTTGAGTGGGGGGGGGGTGAACTAATTCACCCCTAAATCACCTATGTCCGGAAGGGGGTGCAATCGATCAAAAATATCCATTTTTTTCAAAATTTGGGCAAAAATCAACAGATACCTTATGTCCTTACAAATTTTTTCTATGAAGGAGAGTGCGATCGCCCCCACCGCACCTCATCAACTACGTCACTGCGTTTCAGCCCCAAAGAAAAAAGTATTGGCAAAAAATCGAATTTTCTTATTGGGGAATACCCTGTATATAAATTCCATAATCTTCTTCTTATTGAAAAGTCACAAATCGAAAAAAAACAAATTTTCTCACTTTTCCAAAACTTTTCATAGAAAAAGAATAGCGCCATCATGTTCCCCACCTAAAATGACCCCTATATACAAAAAATTGGCCAATTTAGCAAAATATTTTTTTGGCATAAAACTGTAGGTATGTGATAAAGACCTGTAAAGCGCTCGGCTACCGGTTCTAATGTTTTACATATCTTAATTGTTATATCAGAACTTTTCTAAAATTTTAAAGATATTTTACCCCAGGCTAAAAAGTAAATGCAAGTAGCTTTACAGAATGTTATGGTTCAATAAATAAAAATTTATATGGGACCGCCTTTAGGCCTTCAGCTCGCATTTATGTACAAGAACAAAATGAAAGAGGTTAAAACTCTTAACTCCATTGTGGACCAAGTTAGCTAGACCTATATAGATGGAAATAAATATTGTTTCAGAGAAACAAAGGGCAAAATTTTGGCTATCAAAAAATTGTAATACCCCAGTGTATATAGGTTAAGCTTTACGCAAGATGGGGGAGGGGGTAAAAGATATTATAAATTCATAAACTTTAAAAAAATTTAAAGTCAATTAAAAGCTAGTTTTTTAGGGTTTCCTGATTAACAAAAATACAGGGTGTTTCAAAAAAAAACCGTACTTTTCAAAAATACGGTTGTATGACAAAATCTTTGAATTTTTAGGGGTAAAATCATGCAAGAAATCGATTGCGCGCATCGCCGAAAATTGAAAATGCTTTCCTGACCCTGATTCAGGGAAAATATAGATTTTTGTTCGACATTTTTTAACTAGCACTTGGTTTGAAAAAATGTATGTTCAAAATAGACTCGGTGGTGCAGTGACAAAGCGGCGGCTTATGTGTCACAAAGGTCCCTGGTTCGAATCCTGCTTGAAGCAAAAAAATTTTGCACAACCGTATTTTTGAAAAGTACGGTTTTTTATGAAACACCCTGTATATGAATAGCGAACATCAAGAATCAGATCGATTTTCTAGGCGTGTTCTATACAATCGGCTTTTGCATAGCTTAGTTTTTCCTTGGTGTATTAATGAATTTTAATGCGTCTCCAAGACGCTGAATCATAATCATGTTTGTATGATGTATAACAACACATAAAAAAACAAGCAAAAAAACAAAAAATTTACCGGAATTATTAGAGAAATTTCATAAATTTTTCAGTGCAAAAAACATTGCTTTACAAGAAAAATGTAAAAAGAGAAATGTAATAGTAAAATTTGCTTATCTTAATTAGAGGAGAGAATTATCACAGCCACCACACCCAAAATCAAGTAAATTTTTTCTCGAATTTAGCAAACAAATAAAAAATTACACATGTTATAACAAGTTTGGCTTCATTGATATGCCGTTTGCTGATAAGTTTTAAGTTGCAACTGTTATTGTTATTTTAGTCATTTATAATTTTTGTATCATAAATTATTTTTATTAAAACTTTTATACGCCTACTTTGCCGAAAAAATCTTATTTGAAAACAATAAGTGATTGTTGGGCTAAATGTCGAGAAATCTAAATAGTCTCATTTTTTCGGGACAGTGGAGTAGGCAAGGTGTACTATTTACTTCCCTCAGTTTTTAGGAGATTTGACCCCCTCCCCCGAGGGTCAAATCCCCTAAAAAACATAATGGTACCCTTATGTTTGGTCGGTCCGGTCAAAATATTATATAAGGATCCCCTCTTACGTTTTTTGTTTACCCTCCCCTATTGGGTGGGGCTTGTAGTCCTTCCACTCTTTGAATAACTTCAATTTAGTTTCTTTCATTTTCGATAACATCGAGAACACTCTTCTTAATATGGATCATCTTTTTTAATTTTGTCCAAGAATTATTATCCGATAATCTTTTCTATTTGGAATTTATTTTATCAGGGTGTGTCTTCTATATAGTTGCTTAACGTGTAGAGTTAAGGTGTTGATACGTTGACATTTTATTTTATTACTTCAAGTGCAATATAATTATCCATAAAAATTCTTTTAAAAAATCGTAAAATCAATACACAATTAAAATTATCCGGAAGTGGAGTTTTCATTAAAAAATTAGGAAAGGTTAACATGTACATTCTTATACCACTCGTTAATTTAGATCATAAAATTTATTATTTAAAAAGATTACAAACAAAGGTCTAAAGTATGGCTCTAGGAACTTCCACAACGAAAAAAGCGGAACTTCCACAACGGTCGATTTTCTTCACTTTCTCGTGATCAAAAACAAAAAATTTCGTCATATTCGAGTTCCCCATATCGAAAAATCCCTCAATACAAAAAATCAGCTGGAAATGTTTTTTAAATTCAATTTTTTAACCCCTTGATCCCCCCTTACAGTATTTTTACTGTACGGGGGATCAAAGGGTTAAAAAATTAAATTTAAAAAAAAATTTCCAGCTGATTTTTTGTATCTAGGGATTTTTCGATATGCGGATCTTGAATATGACGGAATTTTTTGCTTTTGATCACGAGAATGTAGAGAAAATCGACCGTTGTGGGAGTTCGGCTTTTTTGTTGTGGAAGTTCCTAGAGCCCCCTTAGGTTTTCTTCAAAAATTTTCGTCAAAATCATGTTCATCATAACCAAAAACTCCTGAGTACAAAAAATACGAAAAATTTTTGGTTTTTTCGGACCTTATATGTGTTATGGATCTATGAACTTTGAGAAAACTACATAGAAATTACATTAGGCTCATACCCAATTTATACAGTTTATTTTAGTTTCATTCTTTTATTATTTGACGTGTATGAGAAAAAAATTTGTTATTTGACGTGCATGGGAAACTCCTAGATCAAAAGAGTAAGTTTATTTCTAAGAATTGAGATCAAATATATATTTTGATCGGAAGTAAATTTATTAGTATATAAGGTATCTCGGAAATTATTTAGAGTTAGTTTTTAAATAAATTTAGAAATGTTATGCTCCCACCATACTTATCACCCGGATCCGAACATTACCCGAGATATTTGTGATTTGGTCTATGAATTCCGAGCTTCAATTTTATTCACCCTATTTCAAATCATGCTCATCCCTATTCTAATTCTAATCCTGATCACGCTAATTAGAGAAGATAAAGAAGATACCAAATGGTTCGTATTTCATATAGTCATTCTCAATTTATGCTGTATTATATTATAGGAATTAACTTTTGCAATCAAAGGCATCAATACCAACCAGACTATCATTTTATTGTTGAGTTACTTCCAAGAAATGGCAACCACTTCAACATTCCCACTTGCTATCACAAGATTTTTGAAATGCTATTTAAAAATTTTTTATGACAAAGTTTTTGATATAAAAACGATATTTGTCTGGCTCCTAAGCTATGATTTACTATAGTTTTTTGCGTTTTATATCCACTTTACAATAGACGATGACATTTTATCGATATTCATATTTTTTTGGTTATTTCTTAATTTTACTCGGCACATTTTCTTGCTCCATTTTGGTTTTTGTAAAAATTCGGCATATGATAAAACTAGTCGAGCATTCTCATGAAACCCATGTGTTACATGATTTACATCGAGCAGCTTTTGTCTGCCTATTCCAAGCGTTTACAAATGCCATCTATTTGTCTACAACGTTATTTACTCGAATTTACAAGCAGTATTTCTTGCCAACCGGTGATGAAAGTAATTATGAAAACTTTGGCTATGCTTTTTATATTATTTCAACCATTTTATTGCTACCCATATATCAAATTTCGGTGATTCTCGACACTACAGTGACGCTGTTTATTTTAAAAGGTTATAGAAATTCACTTATACGAGCTTTTTTCCATTTATTCAATATTAAAATGTGGATAAGAAAATGTAAAAATAAAAGTGCAAGAATCCAAGCTTTATACATCTTGGACACTCAGTGCACCCAGTTGGACACCCAGTGCATCCAGTTGGACACCCAGTGCATACTAATATTCATTGTTGTTAATTGAAATGTGATTTCTAAGGTGTTCTAGAAAACCAATTTTGTGATTTTTTTAGCCAATTTTTCAAATGTTAAATTTTTATCATAATAAAAGCTGGATTTTATTTATTTTTTCGAGCAAATAATGGGCAAAATTTTTTATAGTTATGCCTAGGGACCGCCAGGGGTCTTATGGGACGTGTACGCGAAAAAGCGTCCACCCATTATTATTCGAGTTTTCTCACAAAATTATATATTAACATCTAGAGATTCAGAATAAATCATATTTTCGGTTGAATCAACCTTTTAGGAGGTTTTGCCTTCAACTTTCATAACAAGTCAAAAAATGGGTTTTTTAAAATAAAGGTTTAAACGTTTATATTTTTTAGCTACAGTCGAACCTAGATTTAACGACACCATCTTTTGGCCATAACTCAGCGAGAAATAAACCATTTTCGGAGATCTTGGGCTTATTTTAAGGCTAGAAGCCTATGCCTTAAAAGAGGCCCAAGATCTCCGAAAATGATTTAGTCCTCGTCGAGTTATGGTCAACAGATGAGTGTCGTTAAATCGGTTTTCCGTCGAAATTTGTTCATTTTTTCTTCAATACACCTAACTCTTTGAATCATGGTCAGGAAAAATTCGTCGGATAAACAATGCGCGGAATCAATTCAATTCCTAAAGACCCTAGACAATCGGTTTTCCGGCTAAACTTCGAATTTTTTTCATATTTATTGATTAACCATAGACCATCTGGAGAGTCATAAAGTTTATACACATCATATTGAACGATTCATTTATGAGTTTCTTGACATAAACTCTTTCAATTTTAACGGATGCCCCAAAAAATGGCACTTTTTTCAAGTTAATTAACTTTCACCAAAAATAATCCTATAGGAGTTTTCTATGCGGGGAATCGATTGCGCACATTGCCAAACATTAAAAACGACTCCCTGTTCCTGATTCAGGGAAGAGATGTATATTGAAGCGAAATAGGCTAATACAGAGTCAGGGAAGTGTTTTCAGGGATCGGCAATGCGCGTAATCGATTTCGAAAGAAAGAAAAAAAGAGATTGAAAAACCCCTATAAGGTCACTTTGGTGAAAATTAAAAACTTGAAAAAATAGTGCCATTTTTGGGCACCCTGTATTTGTACATTGATAAATTTATAAATATTTAGTGTTTAATAAGTAAGGTAATTTAAGTATTGAGTCGAATTTTTGCGAAAATGATTCCTCAGGGATTATTTCTATAAGCGAAATCGTTTTCACTCATTACCGATCCGCAAAAAAATCCTCTGTCATTGATTCAGGGAAAGAAGTGGGTGTGTTGGAGCAAAAATGAATAAAAATTTTAAATTTCTCCATAAATTCCTCTGTCTATGGATTTGTCTAGACAGAAAATCGATTGTGAGCCCATGTTTAACTTAGAAATACAGGGTGGCCCATAAAAAACTGCATTTTTTGTAATTTTATGTTTGAAGTAAAATTGCATTTTCTTAGGAAAAATGTTGACTTCTTACCTAATTCTTTTGTTTCAGAACATAGAAAATTCGATTTTATATATATTAAAAAAAAGAATTAAGTAAAAAGTCATCACTTAGCCTGAGAAAATGCAATTTTACTTCAAACATAAAATTACAAAAAATGCGGTTTTTTATGGGCCACCCTGTAAAGGCAGGGGATAGTTAAATTTCTTAATTTCCTAGTATGTTTCTTTTCTGTTGAAAGATTTTTAGCCTTTCTCGCGGAATTTTCTAATGAATACCTATTGTTTAAAAGATTAACAGCGTCAATCTTCATAATTTTACCATGGTAACCAATACTTTGAACAACCTATACTCTTTTCTGCTTGATTAAAAAACTTCTCTCTCTAAGCCACAAAGTCTTGATTGGTCTTTAGACACACACGTCGGTGCTAGTTGATTGTTAAATAACTCAAGGCCAGTTGACTCATTAAACATTAACTTGTTTTAATATGCTTGGACATTTATGTCTTTATTCATGGCTATTTTTATTTGTAACAGTTTTCGGACAAGTAAGTTGCACTTGAAATCTGACAATTTTTTATATTTATGGCGGTTTTTTTTAGTTAAAATTGGAGGAAATTCAAATTTTTAGAAATGAATCATGCTATTTGACTCATCTCGCCGAGACGAGTAGAACGAATACCATAACATAGGTTTTTCATCTATGGCCAAGTGGCTAAAGTGACAGATTTGCAGTTTATGCTAGGGTTCGAATCCCTCCTGGAAATAAAGTTGTTCAAATTCCATCAAAATTTTTGCATATTTCTTTTTTGGTCTCTAAAACACTTTTCTACCATTTTTGGTCAGTAAATACTTGCTGGAGATATATAGTAAAATTAGGTCTTATAAAAGCTAAAATCACTATTACTATACAGCTCTAGCAAGTATTTATTGACCCAAAAATGATGCAACATGTTTTAGAGACCAAAATAGGGATATGCAAAACTTTTCATGAAATTTGGACAACTTTAAATTCGAAGCGGGATTCGAACCCAAGCCCATAAACTACAAATCTGACATTTAGCCACTTAGCCATGGACTCGGGATAAAAACTCCCATATAATGGTATTCGTTCTCACAGTTGCACAGACCCCGGTCGAAAATTTTTGTTTTTATGACCCACCCCTCCCCCCTCCACAGATTGGCGACTTTTTTTTAATTGCCATCGGCCCGGGGACCGATGACCTACCCCCCCCCCCTCCACCCCGTGACACATGACCTATCCCCCACCCCACCCTATGACCCATGACCTACCTCCCGGTAAAATTTTACCGGGGTTGTGCAACTGTGTTCGTTCTACTCGTCTCGGTGAGCTGACCCCCGTCGCAAAATCCTCCCTACGTCTTTGCCACTGACATATATGTTTTTCTTCTTCAGGAAACTCAAACTACATCAAATGAAAGTGAACCCAATGCCACATATATAAACAACACTGAATACCATACAATCATCCAATTCAATGGCATCTCTGCTGATACCACCTCGATACAAATCCATCACCTAGATTCCGTTAGTAACTCCAGTGAAGTAATCCAAACGGAAGAATTTAACTCCACAAACACCAACAACACCAGTGTCCAGCAAGAAAGCCCACAAAATCAAACAGAAATTGAAACTGGTGACGAAGAACACTATTTGATTGTTCATATCTCACCTCTAAGCTCATCAGAAATAAACACTAATTTAAGTGAGAGCGAGAACAACACCATTGAAACTCATGCGTTTCCAAGCTATAGGGATAATTTCACGAGTTTGAATGAAAACGGCTCAGAATCGAACACAACTATTTCAAGTGAGGATGGTAGCTCTGATCTACATGAAAACTCAACTTTTGTGCAACCACTGGAAATTTGGAACAGTACGGGTGTTAAAACAGAAGAATCCAATGGCACAAAGAATGATTCAGATGAATATAGCACACACAATTTGAACAATGGTAGTTTAAATGAAACTGTTACGAATGATACAGCTTGGGAAAGCGGAAATAGTAGCAACATCAAGTGAGTTTCGGTTGAGGTGGGGTCCAAAAATTTTTCAAAATTTACTGTCCAACCCCCACCCTTTTCCTTTATGTTTTCCCGCAAATTCTCCAAATTTTTTGGCACATAAGAACTGGCCAAAGCAATGGGAAAATTTTTTTCGATTTTCGCGTCAATAAACCAACTCCATTCCCTGAATCAGGATCAAGGAAGCGTTTTCATACTCCGCGCAATCGATTTCCCGCATAAAATTACTCCTATAAGGGTCATTTTAGTTTAAAAAATTTTCCGGTCTCAAAAATTTTTTTTGGGCTCCAAAAATAACAAAAATGCACTTTTTTACTCACTCTATAAAATGTCGAGTTTCCGTCAATTTTTTTCACAAAAAACGGCCGTGCTTCGTGCTGGCTCGCGAACCCATTTTTTGCCAGCGTGCGGTGCGCTTCTCCAAATTGATGGGTTTTGGGGAAGGTTTGTACATGTTTTTGGGACGTCTAGTATTATTGATTTTAGTTATAATGATTGGAATGAAACGAAAACCAATTCTATCATTGTGGACAACTTAAACCAATCTACCACATATTACGATGAACCAAGGCAAAACAACTCGACTGAAATATCGAACAGCTCTACATATTCGTACCATGATGATAATTCAACAATCTATCAAAATGAAACAGCTTATGGCAATTCAAATGAAACCGATATCATCACATTTGTTTCTACAGATAATTCTACTGTGTATAGCAACGAATCCACATATTCGTACCATGATGATAATTCAACAATCTATACAAATGAAACAGCTCAAGGCAACTCAAATGAAACCGATATCATCACATTTGGCTCTACAGAAAATTCTACTGTGCACAGCAACGAATCCACATATTTGCACCATGATGATAATTCAACAATCTACACAAATGAAACCGCTCATGGCAATTCGAATGAAACCGATATCATTACATTTGGCTCTACAGGAAATTCTACTGTGCACAGCAACGAGTCCACATATTTGCATCATGATGATAATTCAACAATCTATCAAAATGAAACAGCTCATGGCAACTCAAATGAAACCGATATCATCACATTTGGTTCTACAGATAACTCTACGGAGTACAGTAACGAGTCTATATATTTGCACCATGATGATAATTCAACAATATATACAAATGAAACTGCTCATGGCAACTCAATTGAAACTGATGTTATTACATTTGGTACTACAGATAATTCTACTGTGCACAGCAACGAGTCCACATATTTGTACCATGATGATAATTCGACAATCTATCAAAATGAAACCGATCATGGCAATTCAACTGAAACCGATATCATCACATTTGGTTCTACAGATAACTCTACGGAGTACAGTAACGAGTCTATATATTTGCACCATGATGATAATTCAACAATCTATCAAAATGAAACAGCATATGACAATTCAAATGAAACCGATGTTATCACATTTGGCTCTACAGATAACTCTACGGTGTACAGCAACGAGTCCACATATTTGTACCATGATGATAATTCAACAATCTATAATAACGAAACAGCTTATGGCAATTCAAATGAAACCGATGTTATCACATTTGACTCTGCAGATAATTCTACCGTTCACAGCAACGAGTCCACATATTTGCATCATGATGATAATTCAACAATCTATAATAACGAAACAGCTTATGGCAATTCAAATGAAACCGATGTTATTACATTTGACTCTGCAGATAATTCTACCGTTCACAGCAACGAGTCCACATATTTGCATCATGATGATAATTCAACAATCTATCAAAATGAAACAACTCATGGCAATTCAAATGAAACCGATATGATCACAATTGGCTCTACAGATAATTCTACTGTGCACAGCAACGAGTCCACTTATTCGTACCATGATGATAATTCAACAATATATCAAAATGAAACAGCTCATGGCAACTCAAATGAAACCGATATCACCACATTTGGCTCTACAGATAATTCTACTGTGCACAGCAACGAGTCAAATCAAGTTGCCTTGAACTCCAGTGAACCAAGTGACAACTCTACCAGCACCGAAGTTTACAACTCTACCACTTCAAATTTTGAAACAACATCTTCAAAAGGCGATGAAATTTCTACAACTGGCTCAATTTTTAACTCAACTGAAACAAACCCAGCCAATGAAACCAACACCACAAATAAAATGGATGAAACGGTATCCACGGATACAAGTGTGACTAGTGAAATGTCAAATTCAACATCTACGTCTGGAGAAATAGATACATCAAGTGGATCAACAGCATCACCTTTTGCGGAAACTACCGAAAATAATTCATCAAGTCACAGCACAATAAGCACAGAAAGTAGTCTGAATGAATCTACTACAGAAACTACTAGCTCCAGAAAATGGGATATAGAAAGTGATAGTACAACAATTACAACTCAAAATACGGAAAATGCCGCAAATGATACAAGTTCATCAAGTTTTTCGACAATGGAAACCACAACTGATACAACAACAGAAGCTGAGTTAAATCCATCAACAACACCAAGAGGTAAAATCATCATATAACGGTTATTGTGCCCTTATGACCAGGGTTGCCAGATGAATTTTTCAAATTTAAGTTTCTTAAAGCCAAATTTAAGTAATTACTTAAATTATCAATAGTTTTTGGTCTCAAATTTAAGTACATTACTTAAATTTAAGTAAAAACGGCAACCCTGCTTATGACAATATTTTATTTTTGGGTAGGAAACATGAAAAGGGCCTAAAATTGGGACCCCTTAAGATAGAGTTGTCAATTGCAACCATTCGGCTGAAAACTACAATTTCAGTTAGGTTTTACAACCTCTGAACCCCAAAAAAAAATTATCTTCGATTTTTTTGCGAATTTTGGAAATATGGAGCAATTAAAAAAACCGTGATTTTCACTATTTTTGGGCTAAAAAATCGAAAATAAATTTTTTCAATAATTTTGTTTTCTAAAAAAATCCGGTGATTAGGGCGATAGAATGAGCCATCGGGCGACGGAAACGGATTTAAACTCGATTTTTGGTGAACTTTTGAAATGTGGGGGCAATCAAAAAAACGACCTGTATTTTCCATATCAGCAATTTTCTACTAAACTTAGAAGTTCAAAAATTTTATTGAATCTTAATTATTTAATTTTAGATACTAGACACGTGGGTCTAGAAAATGCTCGACAAAATCTCGAAAATATTAGAGTCAATGCAGTCCAAAATTTCGGCAACCATGACAGTCCAGTTATTCAAGACATTCTGAATAAATTTGTGTCACATGAAGTGGCATTGAAAGATCATATAAGCAATATTAAACTTCCAGAGAGAAATATCACGAAAGCATAAAAGATGTAACTTGTTGTATTTTAAAAAAAATAAACTTTGTTATTAAGAAAGTTGCATTTTTTTAAAGTTTTACAAATCGTTTTAATATACAGTTTTTATTGAAAATCAGGCTCATGCAAGCGCTGTTACACGTTTTTATAAATGACGTTGACGTTACAGATGCTGACGCCACAGACATTGATGTTAAAGACGCCGATATCGACGTTATAGACGTCGACGTTATTTTTTAAAAATAATTTCGCTCAGATTCCCAGTTTTCCAGAGCGCCATCGTTCTAAAAAATCCGAGCTAATTTCGATTTTTATTTCTTGAGATCGTTTGGACACACAGACGCACAAACATTACACGCTTAATGTAGTAGGAAAATCATATAAATGAATAAATGGAACAATTAGGTATCCCATTGAAACGTGAAATTTTTCGAAATTTTTTTTTATCATCTGGAATTGACCCCTCTAGGGGTAATTTTATGCGGGGAATCCGAATTTCACATTGTTGAGACCTGAAAATCTTTCCCAAATCAAAAAAAGGGGCACTATAACTTTCGCCACGTTTCATGTTCGCCACGACAACTTTCGCCACGTTGCCAAAAAACTATAACTTTCGCCACGTTCGTGTCAATATACATATTTATTGCAAATCAGACAACAATTAATCTGAAATTAAATATGTTTATTGACACGAAAGTGGCGAAAGTTACTTGGCGAAAGTTAGTGTGGCGAGATTCGTGGCGAAAGTTATAATGTCAGAAAAGGCTATTTATATAACGTATGGCATGTGATTCTTGTCAAAAATGTGCCCATACATCATATAAATAGCCTTTTTTTGATTTGGGGAAAAATTTTCAGGTCTCGGAAATATGAAATTCGGATTCGTCGCATAAAATTACCCCTAGAAGAGTCAATTCCAGATGATGAGAAAAAATTTTTCGAACAATTTCACGTTCAGTGGGATACCTAATCGATTCTGAATAAATTTATTCTCGTTCCGTGTTAAATAATCCTTTTTGATTTTTTGATCTCATAAGGGGTAATTTAAATTTTTTCAAAACCCATAAAACCTTTTAATCTGGATTTATAAATGGGTACAGAAAAAATTCCTACTCAATGATCAGGATTGAAAACTGTAACTTTTAGCATTTTTCAGTAATAAATTCAAATTAAAACACAGACATCATGGCAATATACCTATCTTTTATCATGATTAAATTTTTAAATGCAAACAGATTTCAAAAAGTCATAAAAACTGATTTTCTGTCCCCAAATGAATATTTTTAGCCAAAACAATTTCAGTTTTTGTTAATCCTATGTGATTTTTGAAAAAAAGGTTTATTTTAAAAAAGAAAAAAATTTTGAACGAATAGGAAGAATATTTTTTCTAGATTTGAGAGATAGGATTTGAGGCTCTAGGAACTTCCAAAAGAAAAAAAAACAGAACTTCACAACGATTTTCACGGGAAAATTGATAGTTGTGAAAGTTTCGTTGTGAAAATTCCTAGAGCCGGATTTGACAGAATTTTTCTAAATGAACATTTTACAGTTTTAGTGGAACAAATAAATTGATGTTATTTGACGAAAAAAAACTTTCTTCCGCCCTAGAGATACATTTAAATACCGGTTTTTGCGTTTCTGAACGTGAATAAATCTTTTATGATCTCATTGTTCCGAATATATTTATCCAAGAATTAAGCCAAAAAAATTTTGTTTGAGATGCTTTCTGATCCGGTTGCAAATATTTTGTTATTTCTCCCTAAAAAGTTAAGAATATGTTTGGTGATATTCGGTGCTTTTGTTATTAATTTGTCATTGGGGTCTTATTTGACTTTTGGTAAGTTAAAAAGGGGGTCCAACTTACGGCCGGGTAGAAAATTTTTTAATAAGTGACCCTTTAGGGGTAATTTTGTTCGAGGAATCGATTGCGCGCATTCCCGAACCGTGAAAACGCTTCCTTGACCTTGATTCAGGGAAATAAAGCACGTGCGAACACATTTGTTTATAATAAAAATCAACTAACAACGTTTATATAACTCACTTTACGTAAATAGATTGACTTTCGCTTCAAAACACCGATCCCTTCCCTGAATCAGGGTCAAGGAAGCGTTTTCACGGTTCAGGAGTAAAATTTTTTTGAGTGTGGTTACAATTGTCCGGATTACCACTCGCTATGTACCTGGGCTTGAACAAACTAATAATTTAGGTAACATGCTCCCTTATAT
>JAQGBS010001673.1:0-15019 GCA_034698545.1 Acrobeloides obliquus
TGAAACATGTATTGTTGCCCATAACCTTTCTATAAAAATTGCTAGAAAATTTGTGCAACCTAAAATTGCACCTTATAATTTTTACTTATTATTTCTAGTACCTGTAGATAATCCTACAAGTCGTATCATCTGAAGTCCATCTTTAAGTGATTGCCAATTTGAATTAAATGGTAATCCTTCCGTAGCTTGATTGACAAATATTCTAGCTACGCGGAATATTGAAAATGTTAAAGTACAAATAACAAGATTCTAAAATCAATGAATGTTACTTAAAATACAGGGTGAGGCAAGTTGTTTAATTTCACCAAAATAACCCTATAGTGGGTTTTTTCTATAAGAGGAATCGATCGCGCGCATTGAAAAACACTGTCCTGAACCTTAGCCTATTTTCGCTTCAGTAGACACATCTTTTCCCTGAATCATAGTCAGGAAAGCTTTTTCAAAGCCCGGCAATGCGCGCAATCGATTCCTCGCGTTGCCCCGCATTTGCATAACCGCGCGGTTTTCTCAAATTGTTACAAATTTTTTTGATCCTAATTCCATCTACCCTACTCACCAATATAAAAATCCATAAATGTATATGAAATGGACAACTTCTCATCAATTGGATTGTAAGAAGCACACAACATGTTATACCAATTGCATATAAACAAAGTTCAGCAATTTCGGATGCAATTAACGCCATAAAGGATCTTTATGCCATCTGAAATAGTAGATTGTTATCAAATATCATTTACAAAGTTTTTAGATAACACGAAAAATAAATTGAAAGATGAGTGATTTTTTGTACTCGGGGGTTTTCGGGTATGGGACACAATCAGAAGGAATTTTTTAATTTTGACCGCAGGAATATGTCAAATCGAGAAATTTTTTACATGCACGAAATTTACACATGTGTAAAACTATAAAAATAAAATCAAAAATTTAACTTTTTAAGTAGGTTTCGGAGTGCTCGGGAATGCTGCTCGGAGTCATTCTCGCAGAAACCGCGAGCGCCGAGGCACTCGGCCCCGGTACTTATTTTTATTCATTAAGTTTGAGTAAAAACAATTAAATCCAAGTAACCTAGCTCATTTAAGCGTTGCTACGTCAGCTAGAAAAGTGCAAAAACATTACACCCAAAGAAAGTTCACGTGTAAAGCTAGGCCGGATATTTTTGAATGAAATTAACAATAAAGTCACACCTATTAGAAAATTATATAAAAGAGACAAAAGTTATATTTTTCAAAGCCTCTAAATTTTGTTAACATTTAGGAAAATCTCTTCAAATAAGACAAGTTTCTAGGTAACCGAGATTTAAAATAGCTAGTTGATGAAAATAATAAGAAATTTACAAAGATCAATATTGAATCTCAAATATTTTATGTGTTAGAATAGGGCAGTACCGGAACAATTGTTCCGATTCCGTTAAGCTTCGATCATTTTTGCTGTTCGATGCTCTGTTCCAGTCCCGTTAAAATTGCAAATTTTTATATGAAAAGTTTCGATTCCGGTCCCTTATCATTGGGCCTGTTCAAGCACAGTCCTGTTTAAAATTGATTTATCCTATTATTTACATGAGGTATTTAAGCTCAAAAATCGTTAATTTATAAACCATGTACAGACTTATCAATTGCTTGTTTGGAGCTCGTCTACATGGGGGGGGGGCCACCCACGTAGGTACAAATGAAAATTCACATAAGTTTGTATAAACTTATGTTTTTTTTCTCAAATGAATGTCATTCAAGTGTTTTGAATGTCGTCTCAAATGAACATATGTGCCTCAGATTTTTATGTATGAAAATATATTTCTTTAACAGATAAATTTCAATAGAATAGAAAATGACATCAATAAAAATGACCTCATATGTATCACGGGGTTCAAAATGGAAAAAGGGAGATGGGAGAAATTTTAAAAACGGTTAACGCTACTCGATTCAGCTCTTCGAGACAAGTAAACAGAGGTATATATTGTTTACGAAGAAGAAAATTCACATGGTCGAGTGGTTAGTGTGACAAATTTGTAGTTTATAGATCGAGATTTCGAATTCCGGACTGAAATTAATGTCGCCCAAATTCCTTGAAAAATTTCATATATCTCTATTTTAGCTTCTAAAACAATTTTCAATCATTTTTGGCTATTAAACGCTTGCTGGAGCTATATGGTAATGGTGATTTTAACTTTTATAAAACCTACCTTACTATACAGCTCTAGCAATTATTTAATGAACAAAAATTTATTACAAAGTATTTCAGAGGACAAAATAGAGATAAGCAAAATTTTTCAAGGAATTTGGACAACTTTAATTTCGGGCCGGGATTCTAACTCACGACCTAAAACTGCAAATTTGTCACACTAACTACTCGGCCATGTGAGTTTTCTTCTTTTGTGAACAATATATACCTCTTTTTACTCGTCTCGATGAGTTGAATCGAGTGGCGTTAACCGTTTTTAAAATTTTGCCCATCTCCTTTTTTCGTTTTGGACCACTGTGGTAGGTTTAAGCAACAAAAATTCTCCTATCATTTTCAATACACAAGAGAATTTCTTTTGGATATGCTTGATCTATCGTAAGACAACAATTAGCATACGCAACAACTTTATTTTTAAACGTTTATCTAACTAAAAGATTCACTAATTATAGATTCTAATTTTGAATACTCTTTACGTCATGAACTATCTTTTAAATAACCTTAGAAATAATTTTTAAAATTACAAATTTTGAGTGCTGATTAAATCTCTCATATATGAAGTGTAAAAGAGTCTAATACGCTTTCCCATTTGGAAAAATTACTGGGATAATTATCTGATGTTTATTCCCATAAGTGATTGAAAGAGTTGGCTGCATTACCAGCTAGACAATGAAGTAATTTGTCATAATATATTGATTTTCATTGGCAATGCAAATAAAAAGTTATTCAATTTTCGCCGCATGCACTTTATGTAATTGGCAAGAAAAATTTTTTATTAGAAGTAATTTACAAATTATAGAAATAAATTAAATTATCTATTTGTACAGATAAAGTTGTGAACTGGGATAGCTAAAAACCCTGCAGCGACAATACCAAATGAATCTGCAAGTGAAACAAAACTCATGCTGAATTCTCTGTCCTTTAAAGGGATCTAAAATTTTAAATTATTGAGTTATTATTAAAGGTTTTTCTAGGCGCTGAACACGAATCCGTTGTTTGTTGTCCTGGATCTCGGGAATATAGTTTCCTACGTCATAAATATAAAAAATCGAAGTCTGTGTCCGTACGTCCGTGTGTCTGTAACCGCGAGATCTCAGAAACGGTAAGTCGGATTGACATGCGGTCTTTTTTAATAATTAGATGGTAGGAGTAGGTGTGCAGGAAACCAAAAGAAGTAATCGGAGACAAACAATTTTTTCATTTTTTACCCCTTGGGGGCCAAGCAGAAAAAATCGAATTTTCAAAAAGTTCTCCAAATGATTTTTTGTACTCATGGATTTTTCGACATAGGGAACACGATGTCGATATATTTTTTAACAAAATTTTTTTTAAATTAGGGGGTTACCCTCTAAAAATTAAAAATATGCGAATTTTAAAAATAGCTCCAAATCGGCTAATTTTTTCTACTCGGAAGTTTTGGACTATGAGGTACACTAATCCGAAAGGGTTTTTCAATCTTGACTTCACGGGGTACCCCTACCGAAGGTATAAATACCTAGGGGTCAAAATATGCGAATTTCAAAATTGGCACCTAATTGTTTTTACTCAGGGTCAAAGATACCATTTGCAACGTAATCGTCTGTAACATCGACGCCGGTTACATCGACGTATGTAACATCTGTAACGTAATCGTCTGTAACAACGACGTCTGTGACGTCAACATCTGTAACGTCGACGTTTGCGACGTTGACATCAGTAACATCAGCATAATATTGATGTGCGAAACGTGCGTCAGGCTAGTACTAACTTTTAAAAAGACCACACCCTTCCGAGCACGTTAACGCTCGGCCTCGGTACTTAAAACAATAAAGAATATTTTACCGATTTATGAACCGCATTAAAAGTATTCACATAAGCGGCACCACCCAACAAGCCTTCATATAAAATCACAGCAAAGATTAACACAATATGAGGTATAAACCTTTTTAAAGCATCTTCGAAAAATATCGCAGCGTTTATCATCTAAACTTAGCAATATTAAGTTTTGTCCAAAAATTCTACCTGCAAGATTGCCAATAATGGTAAAAGTTTAGCTTTTATTGGAAAAACTTTGGATGATGATCTTGAGATGAATACGCCTAGTTGGTAGATTACTTGATACCATCGATATTGGCTTAAACGATTTAGATGTAATCCATGTTTACAATCGAACACTAATAACTCAACCTGAAATTATATTTACTATAGAATATTTGAAGCCTTTATTTTACTTACCAAACCTTGGTTAATAAAATATTCACCAAAATACACTAGAGATAAAGGAATCATATATTTGAATAAAGGCTAAAAAATTCTTATTGCATTAATAGCATAGAATTCTTAAGGAACATAAGTTTCTTAAAGGTGGCACGCAATCAATTAAAAATTTGTATTCCCGCCAGAGCAGGATTTCGTTTCAATATACAGACTTTTGACGAAAAATTCCATTTTTGCATCGATTTTTTAAATTTTCATAAAATGAACATTATAGCAATTTCTATAGCTAAATGAGACAAACCAAATGACACCAAAATTATCCAATTTGAACATTGTTTTGGGTTATGGAAACGAAAACCCTGATTCATGTTTTCGTTTCAATAACCCAAAACAATGTTTACATTGAATAATTTTAGTGTCATTTTATTCGTCTCACAGAGTTAGGAATAATCTCATCGACAACACAAAACTTTAGAAATCAAATCTCCTGTGCCTTTTGAAACTCAGGTTCATATTATCAGAACTAGGGCACAACTTATTTTTGCATTTGTAGCAAATAAAATTTTACTTTCATCAATATAAGCTTTTCTCTCAAGGTTAACTTCCTTCTAATTCTTCGCCAATCATCATCATCACTATCTTCTTCATTCTCTTCTTCAATTAATGGTTCCTGCAAATCATCAATAGGAGAAATAGAACGTTGAATGCTTAATTGTTCTCCAGCTAAAATGTTATTGACGAAATCATTTTAATGATCACTTACGATTTGATGCTGTAAAATAAGTAGATGGTTGCCATAAAATAACTTTATGAACACTTGATGGTGATTGAAGTATTTTCCAATATCTAATTTTTTGTATTAATTTAAGACTTTAAAACATACGTTATTCCAAAGATAGTTGGAATGATTAGCATTGAAAGCAAAGCTGTTCTTGGTGTTAATGATAAGAATGCAGCATCTGTCAATATTGCGTATATTAGGGCACCAAAAATTCCAGATCCGCCAGTCCCAGATGACCAACTTGATATGACATCCCTTAAAAAATTTATAAATCATTTATTTTTTTCAAAGAAATATCCTATAATCTAGGGAAAACGTGTGTGCTTGTGAAAACCGTTTTTGAGCAATCAAGTACATTTGTGATCGAACGTATAAAGTAACAATGGTAATGAAATTCGCATAATTGGTGCATCGAAATCGTGAGTATAAAAGGCGACAATTCGATTAGTTGATCACCGTTCGCCAAAAGAACAATTGCTTTCAAGTTGGATGTTTTAGATTAAGAAAATTTCGAAGTCTGAGTGTGAACATGAACGATAGAGTTATTTTGTAATACGTCAAGCACAATACGTAAGCGAATACATAAACGTCAAGCTTGGAAAGCTGTCGGCAGGCCGCCTTTCAACCTGTTTTACCTATGGAAATTGGAAGATAAAGACAAATATGTAATTTCACCAAGACCTGCACCAAGACTGGCAAAGACTACGCCAATAATACCAACCGTAACATTTTCAGAAAGTGCCACTATTATAAAGCTTGATGTTTGAAAGAATAATACCAGAAAGTGACGCGTTCTAAAAAAATTGAAAAAATTATATATTATTTTTTAGTATCGGGAGCCGAGAGCTAACGCGTTCGGAGGAGTGATTGTAACTCCAAGAGACGACTCGAGAATGGAGCGTTCAGCTCTCGGTACTTACACGTTTATAGTAGTAGGGTAACACATAAAAACTCACCCGTAAGGAATGGATTGCAATGCAAAAGGTGCGATAAGTTTAATAAATAAAGTTGGAAGAATATCAGCTAAAAGAACTGCACCTGTGGAGATAGGAGAACATTCTATATGTGATATGTCATCCTAAATTTTCAGTTGTATTCGAAGGAAAGTAAAATAAAATCACCGCGCATTTTATATCAACATCTGTATGATTTTTCTTATTTTCAACTTCTAATATATCCTTAGCTGCTGATAACATGATCACATATGCAAAATTATTACATAAGCCAAGAAGCCTAAAGAAAATTTAAAGGTTTGAAAAATTAAAGATACCAAAAGGCTATAAGATTTCGAGTTGAAGCAGTATTAACTAATTCATTGCTTCTAGGCATTTTAGATATTGAACATCTAATTTTGTTTTATAAATTCTATAGCATATTTTTTCTTGATTACTAAAATAATTTTTTAAAAAGCCAGTATTTATAAATCACAGTTGCATAGACCCCGGTACAAAATTTTTGTTTTTATGACCCACCCCCCGCAGTTTGGCGACCTTTTTTTTAGAAGGTCATCGATCCCCGGTGCCGGGGCCGATGACCTACCCCCTTTTGGGGTGAAAAAAAAATTTTTCTCAAAAATCTGTTAAAATCGCCTAAAAATATTTCTAAAATGGTTTGCAACGAAAAAAAATCATTTTGATGTGTTTTTAGGTCGTCTCAACTTTTCGCAAGGTTTGGATCACCATAACAATTAAAATACTATAAGAGATTGATCATATTATTTTTTTAATATAAATGAAGGTGATTATTAAACAGAATGTTTTCAGGCAAAATTTAAAATGCAATTTTTTGTATGAAAGTTAACATATAGGAATAGAGGCAACAGCGGGGCTTTTTCGAGTTGATTAAAGGTACAAAAATTTTGTTGATAACATAGATATCCAAATCATGGCACACAAAAGTTTTGCTAAAAATAAGGAATGGTTAAAACTGGTTGGAAATTGCTTACTTTAGCTTGTTAAACGTTTTTTAATCAATTTCACCAAGAATTTTATTGTGCTAGTCAAATGTCGAAATTTTTTGATTTTTCGTAATTTTTCCATTGGGCGACCAAGCGGAAAAAATCGGTTTTTCAAAAAGTTCTCCAAATCGTCTGATTTTTGTACTTAAGGGTTTTCGACATGGAGAACTTGAATCTGAAGGAATTTTTTATTTTAACCACAGGAAAGGGTTGAATCGGAAGGAGGACAGTTCCGAAAATTTGCTTAAATGACCATAAATTTTTTCTTAACATTTAAAAACCCTTTTTTTAAAAAAAGGTTAGCTATAGCAGGGATCAATAATAAAAAAGTATAGTAATAACTAATATATTTTTAACGAGGAGTGTCGCTTGGGAGTGCCGCTCGGATTCACAACCCCCAAGCGCGGAGCGCTCTGCTCCCGGTACTTTTTCAAAAATTGAAATTTCAAAGAATTCCGAGACGCCCAGTCGTTGTCATTTCTATGATTTTGGTCTTAAAAAATTCTGCAAAACCGTAACAACAAAGTTACGAAGCGACAAAATATTTTGGGCAAATTTTGGTTTCAAAATTGACCATTGTCGGAAAAACACTCACAACTCGTAAATTAGGGTTGGTGTGAGTATGGTGTAACGTTTCAATGGAAAGAGCAACGTTTTGTCTACGAAATAAAAAAAGATTCGAGTTCCAAATATTTAACCCAAAGTTTCCCCGATGAATTTTTGAGGAAAAATGATGAATTAACCCCTAAAGTTGAATTGGAGTGCAATAACTTTTTTCTGTAAATTAATTTTGACGTGAAATCGTTTTTGTTAGCTAGATCAGTATTAGAGCTATCTTTTTTGTCTTGGACGTGACCCCTGTAAACCTTATTTTTGGGGTCAAACACTTCAGTTTAATTATAAGAAATGGCTCAACTCCATTTTTAAGGATGGTTCCTATTTAGACACTTTTCAAGATCCAGAATAATTTTCATTATGCTTTTCTACCATTTTAAATAATGGGGAACAAAATGCAACAAGTACCAATCAAAAATTCGAAACTTTGAAATTCTCCATTTTTTACCTCTTGGTCCCCCTTATGTTTTTTCCATCGTGAACCTCTAATTTTACGTTTTTTTCTAACTTTCCGACATTTACGTGATGATACAAGAAAAACTAATACCGGATTCGTGTTCTTGGCATGAAAAAACCCCTATATATGATATTTCGAGCAAGATACCCGCAGGCCCAAGATTGTCAAATTTGATAAAGATCTCATCGAAATAGAGCTATTTTTCTGAACATATACAAAACGCGTGTTATTGAAACGAAAATGCTTAATTTTACTTTCCCCATTTTGGAATACACTTTGGTTCATCGTATAAAACACTGGATACGCTACTGAGGTTTATACAGATCCGACTTCTTGAAGTAGCAAAATGGTGGGGTTCTATTTTTTTATTGGCTTCCAGTCTCGTAGCTACGTTGGGATCAGAGGTTAACGGTGACGTGTATCCGGCACGTAACGTCACACCTGGCACATGTGTCCAAGTGTGACATGCCGGCACATGTGCCTGGCACGTGCCGGGCGCGCGTCACATGTCTGGTAGTCTAAACGGCAGAAGGCTAAGGTTATTTTTGAGATCCTTATGATTTTTTCAAAATTTTTGGGTGGGACTCCTAAATTCAGCTCTTCCTACGAGCCTGTTGGTCTCTAGGGTGAGGTTCTATTAGAATAATACGGTATTTGGGCAAAAAATACTTTGTTTAAGGTGATTAAAATTTTTAAACATTCAAAATTTAAATGAATTCTTATATCTTGTAATTTTTAGTATTCAGGCCGAAAATTATTCGATCAGCAATGTTTCTTCACAAAAATTTTCGGTTTAGAAGAAGCCATGAAAAAGGAGTGCATTAATGAAATCGAAAGTATGTATTTAGACTATGTACATAGTAGAAATTAGCGGCAACTCTATTTGCAGGGGATGTAGCTCAGTGGTAGAGCGCTCGCTTCGCATGCGAGAGGCCCCGGTTTCGATCACCGGCATCTCCAAATAGTTTTTGCAATTTTTCCTATTTTAGAACAGGAATAAGTTGGGGGTAAATATTATTAAAGAAATGATTTAAATTTTTAGCTCAGGAATATTTTTGACGTGGAAGGAAAATATATAGCACCAATTGTTAATATTTTTAGCCAAGGCTTCTATTTTTAATCATTTTTGCTTAAATTTGAACCCGTATGATTTTTTTTCTGCCTAAATTTTCTATAATATATCATTTTGGAATAACAGATCCATTTTTTAAATTTTTATGAAAATGAACTTTCTGGGGTAATATTTTAAGAGGAATTCAAAAAGCGCAATTAACTTTTTTCTAACCTAACAAAATTAATCAATAATCGAAAAATTATCTAATACTGTTTTTAGTGTTGGTTTTACTAACCGCAAATCATCAGCGACACAAAAGTCATATGTCAATTTTTCGAACAAAAATAAGCATTTTCACATTTTTAAAGTGCGTTTTTTGAATTCTTAACAAAAAATTACGGGACTAAGACAATTGCCAACGGACAACTGCCAACGCTACTGATCGTTGTAGCCATCACTAATTGGCTGCACTAATCGTTGTAAAATTCTACAGGGTTGTTCGGAAAGTTTTTTCAAAGTGCCCATAGTGAAATTTGTTTAAAAGGTTAGTATATAGTAATCACTTTTAAAATAAACTACTGATACATTAGACATTACTAACATAAGAATTTATAGTAAACATTGGTGTGGTAAAATTTTATAGTACTTCTGGAAAATCTTATTGCCCCTATCTAGTGCCCATTCTAGTATCCATAAGTGCCCATTAGCACCTATAGTGCCCATCTAGTGCCCATTAATGCCTATTAGTGCCTATAGGTACTATAGTGCCTATTAGTGCCCATAAGGTGTATCGTACATTAAAGTGTATCATTACTATCTACGATACACCTTATGGGCACTAATAGGCATTAATGGGCATTAGATGGGTACTATGGGCACTAATGGCTTTATAGGTACTAATGGGCACTTATGGGTACTAGATGGGCACTAGATAAGGACAATAAGATTTTCCGGAAGTACATAAAATTTTACCACTCCAATGTTTACTATAAATTCTTATGTTAGTAATGTCTAATGTATCAGTAGTTTATTTTAAAAGTGATTGCTATATACTAATCTTCTAAAAAAATTTCACTATGAGCACTTTGAAAAAAACTTTCCGAACAACCCTGTATCTCGACAACAAGAGCGACCCAGAATTTACTGTAAAGACGACAAATGCAAATTTTTCATGAACTTTCCGAATATCAACAAAGAATAGCAACGGTTCAGCATACATAATAACGGGACGAACAAGAACTGGATACAAAAACGGGACGATTTTTTTCTTCAGATCTCAACTCCTTTAAGAAATTTTTAGATAGTGTAAGATCTGAAATCGTCCCGTTCTTGTCGCCCCGTTTTTGTCTCCCGTTCTTATCATCCAGTTATTGTTCACCCTGTTTTTATATTGTTTGAACGATCGTGTTTCATCCCGTTATTGTGTATGCCAACAGTTCATTAAAATGTATACAGTCTATACAGGTTGATTTTATCTGTGCATAAATGATAAAATCTACTGTGTTTTCGTCCTTGACATTATTGGAAGATAGAACCTTTTGGTATTGGCTTTTTTTGTTATACATTTCAATTCGTCTTGCCATTGATTTTCATATTTTATAGAAATAAAAATTGACAATTTTAAATTTCTTACCCAATGTGATTTAATTTCATCGAAACTTCTATTGACTTTAATTTTTCTTTTGAAATTTAGAATATTATTCAAATGTCATCTTTTACACCAAAATCAGTTCTAATTGTTGGAGGATTAGAACCTTTTGGTATCGGCTTTGCAAACTCGTTATACAAAAACTACAGCAATACTATTTCTCAAATTGTGATATTCGGCAATCCCCATCCCGAAACTAGCTTGAACTATTTTACAAGTGATATTTTGAAAGACCAGGAAAGATGCAAAATTTTTTATGGTGATAATAAAAATGAAAAGTTATTAACAAAAATTGCTCAGGATTTCGAGGTAAAATTCGATTTTAAAGCTCACAAAAGACATATAAAATTAAGGTGGATACAGTCATTCATATACCAATCGGATTATGTGATCCTGCCAGGCAAAATGACAATACAGTTGAGAGTGCTAGAACCACATTGCTTGGAGTTACACACTTATTAGATGCTCTTAGAAAGATAGATACATTAAAAGTATTGGTACAGCTAAGTACACTAAAGGTATGGAAATTTCTGGGTCATGCTGAAGAACTGAGCTTATGCGTATAATGGGAACCGGGGGTATCAGAAGCAGAGAAAAATTAGTAGTCTTAATTATACGAGAATAACATTTAGGTTTATGGTGAAACTGTAGATGAACAGGAACAAACTAAAAATGGACAAATTAATCCCGGCTCCGCTTTTGCTGCTAGCTTGATAGGGGCAGAAGCTATGCTTCATTCATATGCAATGAGTTATCGGATGAACATAAAAATTATCAGGGTCCCTGATACGACACGTTGGGATTATGTTCCAAAAAAACATGTATTGAAACAACTTTCTGAAGGTGCAATTAATAGTAAATTTGCATCAGCTTGATAAAATTTAGGCAAAAATTCGCAATTTAAAATGGAAGAGAAAATTAATCTACTAAACATCGATGATCTGGTTAATGCAATCATGACCGTTTCCGGACATCAAGATGGTGTAGCAGAAATTTTTGATGTTGCTGGATCACAAGACACAACAGCTGAATCGTTAGAGAATTATTTCGAGAAGGTAGAATATAGTCCGTTTTAAAGAGAGTTAGCAACAAAGCTTTAGATTGCATAGCCTAGTGATAAATAAATAAATTACGCGATTTTTGAGCATTTTTTTCAAAAATTTTCAAGTTTTTTAATTTTTACCAAAATATCCTTAGGGTTTTTCTAGGCGAGAAAACAATTGCACACATTGTCGGACTTTGAGAAAGCTTCCCTGACCCTATACTATTATATTTTCGCAACTTAGGCAAGTCAACTAAATCTGGTACCTACGAAAATCAATCGTGAAAAAATTATAACACTTGGATGGCAAGATCAAAGTCGAGGTAGTATAGTATAGAAAATTTTCTTGTTAGTAATTTTTTTAGTAATTGGTAAAATCTCGTCCGATGCCAACGTAAATAGTCCAGCGGTTAAATTTTTGGTTTATGGAGGGCGTGGCTGGATCGGCAGCCAATTTATAAAACTTTTGGAAGAACAACATTTTGAATTTGTATTAGGAGAAGCTAGACCTGGTGTCGATTCTGAAGAGACTTTATTGGAAGAATTTTTACAAATAGCACCGTCTCATGTGATATCGTTTTTAGGAAGAACTCATGGACCTGGTATGTTCATCCCATGGGTCCTGAAAATTGCATAAAAATCTAACATTTCACAAACCTTCATGGTGAAATGGCTAGGACTCTAAGATTGCGAGACCTTCAGAGTGCAATCATACATAGAGTCCTAACCATTTGGTCATGAAGGTTTATGATGCGTTAGAATATCTTAATCCAAAGGAACTCAATGTTTAGATCAACCAAATATCGATTATCTTGAAGGAGGTCCTGAAAAATTACATATAAACGTTCGAGACAACTTATATGCACCTTGGGCATTGGCAAATTTATGTGAAAATTTGGGCATTCATTTCACTTATTTGGGCACTGGATGCCTCTTTGAATATAATGAGAATCATTCGATTGGTGGATCGGGCTATACGGTAAACTACAAATTTCAGGGACATAATCTACAGGGTGGTCCAAATTGTCGTAACACTAAAATTTGCTCCAATTTGGCTAAAAAGTTTTTTATTTAATCCTGAGACTGGGAGAAGCCGATCCATGTCAAAAAATCGAATTTTTCAAAAAAATATATACTGAGCTAAATTTTCCGCCAACATGATTGCTGCGTGGTCGTATTGGCGGGAAAATCAAGCTCAGTAAATACTGAGCTAACTTTTCCCGTCAACATGCATTGATGCGTGGTCGTGTTAGCGGGAAAAGTAATATGCCGATCGGGAGTACCTCTTGGAGAAACCGCGAGCGCGGCTCTCGTTACTATCTTTATAAAATATTTGATAGGAAAATGACACAGCAACTTTTATTGGCAACAAATACTCTGTTGTGAAAGGTTTTACTGATCGAACTCTTCGCTTTTTTGAAAAAACTTTAAATGTTCGAATTCGTTATCCATTTAATGATGAAGATTCAGCAAGAAATCTATTAAGAAAAGTATTTCTTTATCTTTTAAAAAAAGCTTTTAAATTTTATAGCTAATTACTTTCAAAAAGGTCATCGATATACCAAACTCCATTACATATCTTCCAGATTGCTTACCAATACTTCTAGACATGTGCTTAAAACAAACAACTGGTACAATAAACCTAGTAAATCCAGGACCTATTCGATTTCCGAGAATATTGGAAATTTATCAAGAAGTAACGGGAAACAAATTGGAATACACAATTGAAAGTGTTGAGGTATTTTAAACTTTTAATATTACTAAAAACTTTTAGGACAATCCAAATTCAACCACCACTCGAGCACACTGTACTCTTGATACTAAAAAGCTAGAAGAGCAGTATCCAAAGGTTTTAGATGCTGAAACAGCCATTCGTGTGGCATCAAAAAATTTGAAATATAAAGAAATTTGAATGTTTTAAATTAGTGATGGGATTATTTTTGTTTCGAAATATCGGAATAGTGGTTGACCAAATGTTAAACATTAGATCTTTAATAAAGATTTTTATTGAGTCGACGTTTCAGTGATTTACACCTTTTTCAAGACTAATACAGGTTATATAAATTCGGGATTATTTGGGGATACTTACGGACGGACATTTGCGGACGGATACTTGCGGGCGAAACGTTTGAAAAATTCAATTTTTCAAACGTTTCGTCTGCAAATGTCCCGTCCGCAAGTATCCCACCGTCGATTATTTTTATACTACAGTGTGTTACAAAAGTCCTGCGACAACTTTTATTACAACGTCGTACAAAATTCTATAATAAAAACATCATTTAGATCAACGTTGTCAGGGGTAATTTTATGTGAGAAATCGATTACGAGCATTTTCGAAGCATGAAAATTTTTTCTCTTGTTCCTCCAAGAGAAAAATCGAATTGTCAAAATTTTTATTCAGGTTTTTCGACATGGTGAACTCGAATCTGGAGGAATTTTTTGATTTATACCACTGGAAGGTACCCTTACGAGGTGTATATTCTCTAAAAAGTTTTCATGATGAAAATCGCTAAATCAGTGTCAGAATAATTTTTTTATGCCTCGAAAATGCGCGCAATCGATTTCTCGCATAGAAAAACCCCTAGAAAGCCGATTTTCCGGCGAAAATTCGAATTTTAGTTTTTCGCTTCAACACACCCACCCCTTCTCTGAATCAGGAAAGCGTTTTCACGCTTCGAGAATGTGTGCAATCGATTCGTCGCATAAAATTATCCCTATAGGGATCATTTTAGAAAAAATTTTAGGTCAAAAAAGCCGAGATATGGCGGTCCCTATGAAAAAATCTCTCAAAAATTGAGAAAATTGAATTTTTTTAATTTTTTCAGGAGGTACTTCAAATTTTTTTCTTGCACACATACCCCCTACCTACTACTTATTAAAAAGACCGCATTTACCGTTACTGAGATCTCGTGGCGACATACATACGGACGGATACAGATTTCGGTTTTTTATATTTATGATAAAATAAAAATCGTATTTGAAAAATAAATTGCGTTTCAAAATTTTTTTATCATCTTTAATTTTTATCACCTTCAAATGATGTATTCGTAAGCTAGAGTAAGAGTAACAAGTGTTAGCCAAGTTTATGCAAAAAAAT
>JAQGBS010001674.1:0-15018 GCA_034698545.1 Acrobeloides obliquus
TAACTAGAGACCATAATAAAACTTTCTGTGCAATTATTTTTTCGAGTTTTATGTAAACTTTTTTCTAGGGTGGTGTGCTCCAGGCCATCAGAGGTCGAAAATCGAACTTTCAAAACTTAGCACACGTGACGCATTTGATAGTGCTTTTGCCTTTGACTCTAATGGTCTGGGTTCGAATCCCAGCCTCGTCCTTATCTTTTTGCATATAGTGACTAATTTCTTTTAAACATTTCTTGTGTGTTCTGAAGCCTACCTTAAACCTCGTGTGGGAAAGAAATTTTTACACAGCGTGTCTTATAAACATGTTATCTATCGATTTGTGACAAAATATTGAAAATCCCTGACTGACACTTTACGACTATTCCTTGTCAGAAAATAAACTCATAAGAAGAGCTAGAAAATAATAGGCAAATTTTCAGTAGGTTGTATCTTTAAAAAACTTATTTTTTTCACTCGATGAAAATGAACCATCCTGTAGACTTAAAATTTTTATAGAGGGTGGTTTTTCTGACTCACCCTGTACACTGTCTTGTCAGCCTTTCCAATAACAAAGAAAATTATACCCCTTTTATTTGCACTTGACGAATTTGTACTGTTTTTCTGCTAAAACAACTTAGCCATTAAATATACTGCTATAAATTGTAATTAATTAAGTCATATATATAGGGTGTTTTCAGCAAACTAGCGAGATTTAAAAATTCAATAGCTTTTGATAAAAATGAGATTTTTTAATGCGAATTTTTGCAAAATGCTTAGAAACCGTGGAGTTTTCATGCTCATTCAAAAAATTTTTTTAATTTATTTTACGGCAAAAATATTTGGTCGCCAATGGCGATTCAAACTTGCACGTTCATAATTAAAAACTGTGAACACTACCACTCAGGCATGGTGATAAGCTGTTTAGGAAAAACTTTTTTACGTTATATTCTATCAATTTTAAACCACAATTATTATTTTTTGAATGCAAACATTTGATTTTAAACATTACTTACGAATATCCTTAAAGGGGTGACAATCATCGCCTAATCAAAGAAAAAATTTTTTTTAAAAAGATCATTTTTAGGGGTAAAATCATGCGAGAAATCTATTGCGCGCATCGCCGACGATGAAAAAGCTTCCCTGACCCTGATTCAGGGAAAATATAAATTTTTTCGACATTTTTTAAACTAGTACTTGATTTGAAAAGACGTATGTTTAAAACTTGCATCGGTGGTGTAGTGAAAAATCGGTGGCTTATTGGCCACAAAGGTTCCTGGTTCAAATCCCGATTGGAGCAAAACTTTTTTGCACATTTTTTCAAAAAATTTTTTTCTCCCCTAAATCAGGGTCAGGAAAGCATTTTCACGCTTCGGCGATGCGCGCAATCGATTTCTCGCATGATTTTACCCCTAAAAATGATCTTTTTAGAAAAAAATTTTTCATGGATTAGGCCATGATTGTTATCCCTTTTAACGCGATGTCAATTTTTTGACAAAGTTCTCAGTTCTTTTCGAAGCCTGAGAAGGACCATGTTGATTTTTTCTTTTTTTTTCTTTTAGTGTTGGTCAAAATCATAAGAGGGGACAACTTTTTTCAATATTTTTTCGGGCCTTGGATCTAGGCGGAGGAGGGTCAGACGAGGCCACTTCCGCTTTTGAATTTATACACAGACTTTGATACTGAATTATAATGCAGTCTTGATTATTGGCTACGTTAGCATGTTTCAACTTATTTTGCTAATTTTAGAAAATAATTTCCCACGTGTCGAAAGTCCGTTTGGTCAAAGTTTTCTATAGGGAGGATCTAAAATCTGAAACATCATGGTCTGAACACATTTTATGAGAAAATTTCAATACCGTGAAATGCATTTTTTCATTTATTTAGTTTGAAAGTGCCATTTTTTCATTATCAACATCAAGGTAAGAAGGGTGAAAGTTTGGGGTCATAATTCGTTTTATTATGCATATTTCTGCAAAGTTCTTCATGAGCTAAAAATCGAAACAGCGTGAATAAATTGCTTTTTATGAGAAAATACAAAATTTTATCACATGTCTTTCCGTTTTATTTAAGAATGTTTTTTGAATATGCGCTAATGTTTAGAGCCTTCACTAATTCGTCTCGAAGGCGTCAAGACTGCACTAATTGCAATTAGTGCTCGTCTTGACGTTGAGACGCAAAATTTAAAGCAAGATTAACTTTTCAGGATCAACGAATTTTCGAATGTGGTCTTTTGCAATTTTATTCATCTTTTGTTGGCTATAAATTTGCTTAAGACCACAATCGAAAATTCATTGACCCTAAAAAACAACCGTCTCGACGCCGAGTATACAATTAATGCTTCCATTTGAATTAGTGGAGGCCCTTATTTTACATCAAACTATACAAAGGAAGTTGTAGGACAGAATTCACTTTTGTAAAGCCAACAAAATCTTCTGTAGTGTTTCATAACAATTTCCTTTAAGTTTCTCAAAAATGGCGAACCTATCGCTTCAAGCTTACAACGATCTTATGAATTTTGCTCAATATTATCCCATAGTTCACTATGTGAATGCAGGCATAACGCTAACCATGTATCCTTTTACTCTATATATTATTATTACAAAATCCCCTAAAGATAACATGGCTTTGAAATTGCTGTTTGTGAACCTTAGCACCACAGGTTTGTTGAATGTATTAGAATATGCTTTTTGGCAACCAATAATGCTATTTCCATTATTGGCAGGGTTTTCTGCTGGAGTCTCAAAATACATTGATGGCAGCAGCAAGTGGTTTATCATGGTTAGTGATACTTTTTTTTATAGTTTTTTCTACAGGGTGCGGCAAAAATTTCCGTGCTTTTTTAAATTACTGCATATAGTATTTTAGCTATAAATTTTTAACCTTATACCCAATTCCGATGATCTTGCTGTCATTGGATAGCTGTAAATTCAAGCTATCTAAAGACACCAAGATCATCGGAATTTGATGTAAGGTTAAAGAGTTATGGTCAAAATACTATATGCAGTAATTCAAAAAATCACGGAAACTTTTGCCGCACCCTGTAGACATTTTTTACGCTCATGTAATTTGCTTGATTGTTAAGAAATTTACCTGATCATAAAGCCAAAGTTGAATGTTATGACTAAATCACGATAATCAGACAAATTTTGTCCCTTTTTTATAAAAGTGTTGTAAAACACAGTTGAAAATCGTGCATTTGCTTCGCAAAATGTGCAAAATTGTGCAAATGTTTAAAGTGATTTGGTTATTAAAGCGAAAATTTGGTCTCAAATTGCCTTATTGCTATAAATCAGACAAAAATTTGCCTGATGAGCTGAGCTGAATTTTTGCCAGCATATTAACTTTCGTTAACCCAGTTTGTCAATTTTTATTAACTTTTTTTAGGTGTAAAATTTCGAAAAAAATTTTTTGAACTGGCAGAGATACTTCTTTTGAACTGACGCCGTTTTTGCAAACAAAAAAACATTAATTTTGTTTTTTAGTGTTAAAACATTGCACAATCTTTTCAAACGAGTAAAATCCCACTTTTTTCTTTCCCAGATATTCGGGGTTGGCGACACTTGCGCATGAAACATTGCGCACCTACAATTGCGTATGTGCACTTGCGCATGTACATTTGCGCATGCAAATTTGCGCGTGCAACATTTGCGTATGTAATTTGCACATTCATTTTTGCGCAGGTGCTTTTGCGCATGTGCATTTGCGCATGCAAATTTGCGCGTGCAACATTTGCGCATTCACTTTTGCGCAGGTGTTTTTGCGCATGTAGCATTACGCATGTGCACATGTGCATGCACATTCGCGCATGTACATTTGCGCATTCACTTTTGCGCAATTTTTTAAGTGCATGTCGAATGCGCGTGCGCAAATGTTACATGTGCAAAAGTGCATGCGTAAATGTACATGCGCAAACGTGCGTGCGTAACTGTTAACTGCGCAAATGTCTAACAATTAGTTACTTGTTGCGTTGGGTGCGCAATGTTTCATATTCGTTCCATTTGTTAATCAAAACCATCTGGAAATAAAGGTTCATATCGATAATCGGAGCTAATACACTTTTTCCTGTCCGACAGGAGCAAAAATGAAAAAAAATTTTTGAATTTTTTTAACAAGTGACCCTTAGGAGTAATTTTATGCGAAAAATCGATTGCGCGCATTCCCGAACCTTGAAAACGCTTCCTTGACCCTGATTCAGGGAATTTTCGCTTTAATATATTCTTTCCCTGAATCAGGGTCAACGAAGCGTTTTCAAGGTTTGGGAATGCGCGCAATCGATTTTTCGCATAAAATTACCCCTAAAGGGTCACTTGTTAAAAAAATTCGAAAAATTTTTTTTTCATTTTTGCTCCTGTTGATTGACAGGAACAAAGTATACTAGCTATCGATAATCTAACAAAAAATCACCATCATCATCAAATTGTGATTCCTAGAAATTACATTTATCTCTAATTATTAGTTACTTATTGCATTGCTGATTTTTGTGTTGATGATTGTTTATTTTTAGCTGCTTTTCTGCTAAAATGACTTGTAATTTGCTTTGCCGTCAAACTGTCGTTTATTAAAAATCGTTTCACGGACCCAATTTTTTCTGATTTCATTTGCTTTTCATCTACTTTTGGCTCAATTTTTTGCCAGAAACAACACCTTGATCAAATTTTTTGTCCAAGAACTTTATTATATAATCGCTAAATGCTTTTCTTTTTTATGCTTCTTCTTATTAACCCATCCCATTGATAGTTGATTAGCCATAATATTCAATAATGCATTTTGGGACCAAGTTTTCGCTTCAATAACCAAACCACTTTAAACACTTTCATATAAACTTCAAATTGAATTATCTCAACGAGGATAGATTTTTTCATGATAGTGCAAGAACAAAAATACTCAGCAAAAATTCCTCTTAATTATGGAAAAGTGATCTGGTCCTTGAAATTTTGTAAAAATACATTTAGGTCATTACCATAACATGGACTAACTCTACGTTTGCATATCTTATGTATTTCCTCCACTTATACATGGTACTTAAAAAAGATGGCCCTATTCTAAAATTTTTTCAAAACCCAAAAGTATTTGCTCTTACATATGCGACACTCTTGGCTCTGGTCACCATTTCACTCTGCACACTTATTTCTATTGGATTCCAATACCCCGCAGATTTGAACAATTACACAGGAGATTTCAGCAAGGAATATATCGAGTTGGTAAAACTCATTCAACAAAATGATGTAATTTACTTTTTTGACTTATATGTTGCACCCGATCCAGAGATTCACCCGATTAAGAGTCGGGTACCCGATCCAGGGTCAGATCGTTGGTTCTGGATCGAGGACTCGTTGGCTCTGAATCGGGTACCCGACTCTGAGTCGGGTAATCTCTGGCTTGGGTGCAACATATATACGAATAGATTTAGAGCTCAATTATCCTATACTCAATCACCAACAACATTTATATGTTATCCTATATTGCCGTAGCTTTTGTGATCCTTATTTTAGCTGTTGGTTTTACAATGTTTTTGAACACCAGTTTATTCATCATCATACAGCGAACCAATGGAGTGGTCACCCACCAAACGTTCCACATGCAAATCATGTTTTATAGGGCAGTTGTTATCCAGGGTACTTGTATGTCAGTCTTCTTCATTTTACCCCAGATGATTATTGCATTGTGTTGTTTGTCTGTATTCAAATCGGTCTATTTTGGCATTATCGCAGGTGGAATTCAACCTCTATATATTCCTTTTAGTTATGTTTTAATTATTCTGCTGATCAAGCCATATAGGGTGTTTGTTCTCAAAGTATTAGGAAGATTTTTGCCATACTTTGAAGGAATAAGCACAACTAAAGTTGTAACTTTGGTACATGATATACACAAATAAAATTTTAATAATACGATCGACTCTCGATATAACGTACACCAGAGGCGGTCCCGGCAGAACTAACAAGGAACATGTACGAAGTGACGCAATTTCTCCAATTGCCAGTTGATGACATAAATCTATGTCACCAACTGGCCGAGATTTTATGTCACCAATTGGCATCTGCCTCCTACCCCATTGTGCATGTATGTTTAGGGATGTTACATTGCCACGAAAACGTGGTATTTGCTCAGTTTTTGGACTTTTTGCCACGCTGCCACGTTTTTGGATTTTTGCCCCGTTGTTGGACGTTTTTTAAAGAAAAAATCAAATTAATTAGGACCGATAATTTCAATAAATTTTGAGCAAAAAATTTGATTTTTGAGAAAAAATTCAAATTTTGAGCAAAAATTCGATTTTTCACAAAAAATGCCACGTTTTGGCATGGTGTTTACCATTTTTTTATTTTAGCATGTAACATCCCTATGTATCTTGGACACCCATGAACTAGAGAAACGTTCAACAAATTAATTAAGGCATGGGATGACATCGAAAACGTTGGCGAAAATTGTTTATGGCTTTCCCAAGAGGCTGAAGCTGTGCGCGAAGCTAGTGTCGGCCATTTGGAATGTGTTTTGTTTTTCTTATTTTTGTTATTTTGTTAAATACCATAATTCTCCAGAATGACACCGGGGTGCTATTTCTCACTCCTTTTAAGAGATATTATTTTGGAGGCCATATTTTTCCACCTAAACAAATCATCACATGTGCAGGATGTCCACGTGGGTTGTCGGGAACTATGGCAAAAATACGGCAAATTTTTCAATTTTCAAATTTGCTGAACTTTATGGCACAATTTTTTGTTGCAATTTGCTTGTTGGCATTCTGCTTGTTTTGCTTGATATTCTCAAGAATCACCTCAATGTTTTTGCCTGAATTACAAGCAAAATTGCGACAATGATGCGGTCTTTGTGAATCAGGCGAATAACTGCAAAACAACGGACAATTAAAAAAGAATCAACATAAAATAAAAAATGCCAGCATTCTAACAAAATCCAATTTTATTTAATATATGGCATTCCGTGAAAAATATGGCAAAAAAGGTCCAACAATAAGAGGCATTTCCATATTTGTTTTATATGGAATGTGGACACTATGACTTAAATGAAATGGAGGAGGCGAAATTCGAAACGAAATTTTGCCTATCTTATTAATTCCGTGAAAGCGAAATCAGGCGTCAAAACGAAATTGCAAAAAAATGAGAAATTTGAAACAAAAATGTGATTGAGATAAACGCAAAATTAATCAAGAAAACAGTAAATAAAGAAATTGAACAAAAAAATTGAAAAAATGATTCAAACTTGAGTGAAAATTTAAGTTTTTATCACAAGTACCGAGACCGAGCGCCTATCGGCGCAAGTTTCAACCGGGATGATACAGTAATTATTTTTGCCGAGTCCATAATTGAGAAAAAAAGATGACCAATATATTTTTTGAAGTTGTAAACTTGACATGTATGAAGAAACTTCATCTTCCTCCATCGGCTCCATTCCTTGAGACTAGTATTCTCGGCTGGTCATTCCTTCAGCGGCTCCTTCTTGGAATATGCTGTAATCCATAATATTCTTTGTCCGGTTCTGGCAGTCGACGTCCAGAAGCACTTTCAAGGCGATATAAGTAGTGACTGAAGATTTCGTAGATGAGATCGTCGCCAACTCACTCGAAGGTCTAATATGACCTCGGATTTTAATCTTTGGCTTTCCTTTGTGATCATGCATGGCATCCCTGCGTGGTCGTACATAATTTTCAGACGTCACCATTGAATTTCCTATGGTCGAAAACCCCGCATAGTCGAAATCAGCACGTTTTTCGTTGAAAAAGTCGAAAAACGCTACTTTGTTTTTCTCCCCGCATAGGGAAGGGTACCCCTGTAAAAAATTATCCCTAGAGGATGGAACCATGACTGACTACTCATTTTTCTTCATTTACCACCCCTAACACGTGGTATAAGCCCTGCACTTTTTGGAGATCACCATAAAAAGATCGTCTGTACACACGAACGAACAAACACAAGCGCTTTATATATGTTACCATCATATCTCCGGCACATCTGAAAGTTTCAGAAATTATGGAGTCAGATAGGCTTAGGCCTAAGCTTAAACCTAGACTTAACACTAAACTTAGGCCTAATCCTAAGCCTAGGCTTAGGACTAGGTTAAGACCTAGGCTTAGGCCTAAGCTTAGGCTTAGGCCTAAGCTTAAACCTAGACCTAAGACTAAACCTAAGTCTAAACCTAGGCCTAAGCCTATCTTAGGCCTATCTGACTCCATAATTTTTGAAATTTTCAGATATGCCTAAGCACATCTGAAACTTTCAGATATGACGGTAACATATACAAGGATTATTAAAACTTTAGTAAATTTTTAAAAAATCAGATTTATTTGCTCGGATGAGGTAGAAATTTAGGTTTTCGAAGTCGAAAAAATCTCGTTTCAATTTCACCATATACGTTGTAAAATACGAAACGAAATTTCGCACCCAAAATTTGATGCAAAATACGAAGACGAAATCCCGATTTCGTTTAAGCCCTAGTGGACACCCAGCACATGGGGTATAAAATTTTTATAAATCTCATTAAAGTTTTTTTGTCAAACACATTGTTAGTGCCTTTTTTTGGTTACTAGCCATTTTACTTCAAGTGCGTTTTCTCTAAATTCCTCTTCCTGAGCATCATTTTTCGTTTGTGATTGAATTACTCCCCATTGGATAAAAGAGTTGTTCATCAAAACTCTAAGAAAGTTGGCGCGTTTTTATTGATAGCTTGCAAAAGGTTTTGCCAGTGCTATGTTTATTTTAGAGAACGTTCTTCCACGGATCCAAAGTTCATTTGCATTCTCAAAGGATCTAAAAATTCTAAACAGCGTGGCTAAATTACGTCTTATGAAAAAATTCAGGATGCCACCAACGCTCGTTTTTCCTTGAAGCATGCCCTTTGTTTTAAACCATCTCAATTGACTCCAATTTTTATTCCGTTTTTATCAACTATGAGAGAAGATTTCAACCAATCACTTCAAGAATACAACAACATTGCAAATTTTGCTAAATTTTATCCCATAATTCACTATATTAATGCCACTTCGGCGCTGGTCATGTACCCTTTTATTTTATACATTGTTATTACAAAATCCCCAAAAGAAAACGTTACTATAAAAGTGTTATTTGTGATTATTGTCACGACAAGTTTGATGAATGCATTAGAATACGCTTTTTGGCAGCCAATACTACTATTTCCATTAATGGCAGGATATTCTGCTGGAGTCTCTAAATATATTGATGGCAGCAGCAAGTGGTTTATCATGGCTAGTACTATCACATGGACAAACTTGACGTTTGCATTTCTGATGAGTTTTATCCATTTATATAGAGTGCTGAAAAAAGATGGTCCTATAACAAAATTTTTTGAAAATTCAAAAATTTTTGCTCTAACATATGTGACACTCTTGATGCTTGCTGTTATTTCATTAAGCACACTAGTTTCGATTGGATTTCAATCTCCAGCAAATTTAGACTATGAAATTGGAGATTTCAATGTTGGATATATCAACTTACTTAAAATCGTTCAAAAATATGAGGTAATTTATGAGTGATCGTGTCAGACCTGTCCGAACGTTTTTTGAAATTTCAATCTCAAGTAGGAAATGTGTTAGATTGTGAATCTCAAGTAGGAAATCTCTCAAATAGGCTTATTCGCCGAAAAGACTATTATTTTTACTCGAAAGTTAAAGGTGTTTTACAACTTTGCACAAAAATTTTCAAAAAGCGATCGGACAGTATGATGATACTGGGTGCGTTCATAAGTTGAACCGTACGGATCCGTACTGATCACTGTCAACCGTGAACCGTACGGTTCCCCGTCAGGGATGTAAACGTGTACGATTTTCGTGTACGTATATGTGTACTACACGTTTAACGTGTACGTGTACTACACGTACACATTCTATCGTGTACGTGTAGTACACGTTAAAATTTTGCTATCGTGTACGTGTACTACACGTACACATACACAAATGTTTTTTTCGTGTATTTAATTTTTTCATATTTTTTTTCATATATTTTTTTTCAAAAATTCAAAATTTTGTCAAAAATTGAAAAATTCTTCAAAAATTAAAAAAATTTTTTAATTTTTGAAAAATTTTTGATTATTGAATAAAAAATGAAAAAATTTAATACACGAAAAAATATTGGTGTACTTATACGTGTAGTACATGTATACTACACCTTTAACGTGTACATGTACTCGTTAAACGTGTACGTGTAGTACACGTTCAAATACACGTACACGTTAAACGCGTAGTACACGTACACGAACGAATCGTGTACTACACGTAAAATTTCGATTTTTCGTGTAGTAAAATTGAAATATGTTTAGTTTGTCTTAATAACCATGCTACTGTAAAGGAAATTTTTTAAAACGCTAATTTTACAAAAATACACGTACACGTTACTACACGTTTAACGTGTAGCGTGTAATACACGTTTACATCTCTGCTCCCCGTAGCCTATGGGGAGCCGTACGGTTCACGGTTGATAGTGATCATTACGGTTCAACTTAGGAACGCGCACCCACTGTCCGTCATTAGTTTGTTATGTCTATATATGGAAAATTTTTAGAGCTCGGTCATTCTTTACTCAATCAAAACAAACATCTATATGTTTTACTTCATTCTCATATCATTTACAATTTTGACCACAGCTGTTTGCTTAATAATTGGCTTAAACATCTACTTATTCATTATCATACAAAGAACCAATGGGGTAGTCACGAAGAAAACTTTCCAGATGCAAATCATGTTTTATAGAGCGGTCGTGATCCAGAGTGTTTTTATGCTAATTTTCTTTATTTTGCCTCAAATGATTATTGTCATGTCTTGTTTCTCTGTGATCAAGTCTATCTATTTTGGAATTATCGCGGGTGGTATGCAACCTTTATATGTTCCTTTTAGTTATGTTTTGCTTATTCTGTTGATCAAGCCATATAGGGTATTTGTTGTTCAGGTATTAGGAAGAATTTTCCCTTATTTTGAAAAATTCAACTCGGCTACAGATTTTGTATGATACCAATAAAGTTTAAGAGACGATATCCCGAAACTTCGAACCAAAAGTGGCCATAGTAAAAAAGTTGCTCAAAAATATTTTATCATACCCCCGTTTTTGGGGACGAAAAACACAAATCTGAAATCCGTTTTTTGATCCGACAACCATACTGAGATACGGGGCTATGCTTCCGATCATGACTTCTCTCCGGGCCCTACCCATTGCCTGCATCGAAAGTTGACGTGGAAAACCCACTTCTCGTCGCCTGTGAAAAACGTTGGAACATGTGGTATCAGAGCGAAAGTTAAGGGAACTTTTGACAAAGGTTAGGGTAATCAGAAGTGCTGGCTGACTGGTAAAAGTTAGGGGAATTCGGCAAAAGTAGGAGAATTTCAAATATTTTATTACGTGTAAGTACTCTCCAAATCCCTAAATCTTATGTGCTTACATGTAAAATTTTTGAAATTTCCTTAAATTTTGCAGATGGACGAAAAAATCCGATTCCCTCAACTTTTGTCAAAAGTCGCCTAACATTATCCACCCTGAAATAGACAATATTTTATTATTATTTCATAAGTATATATTATCATGAATACATATAAAGCATATATTAAAAGTTTAAAATCCTATACAATTACACAATGAGTTACAAAAATCATACATTTACAATATGCTAGAATGATCACATTCTAAGTCGATCTTGGCTAATTTTCCTCGTTTGAGTTAACCTCCTTCGGCTTTTTCCAAATGACGGTGCCGCCATCCATTGTGAGTTCCGTCAGCTTCATGTCGAGTGTAGGACGATTTGATTTCACAATCAAGCTGAAAGATGACGAAGTTATCATCTATCAATGGGAGCCAAAAAACCGTACTTTAGCATTTTTTGGTGAAAATTTTTCAAAAATTTTTTTTCCAAAAACCACACTCCTGTGCAAAAATATAAATCCACTCGTTTTTTGGGGTTTTCGGTCCTTAAAATTGAAAAGAAAATTCAGAGCCTTCTTTAATAGAAAGATTAAAAAGATATGTTTAGCAAAAAAATTCTACCATAAAAATATTACCTCAAGTTTATAGTGGCATTGGTTTTGTCAAGAGTAGTACAGAATCGCAACGACTTTTTATGATGGTGGACGGGCTTCGACGGATTTCCTAAACTCCAATTCACTCATATTATATGGAAAATTACTACAGGGTGAGCCAAAAAACCGTACTTGCGCGTTTTTTGGTGAAAAATTTTCAAAAATTATTTCTCAAAAATCACTTATAAATGGTATTTCATGCGAGAAATCGATTGCGCGCATCAAAAAACCTTGAAGACGCATCCCAGACTATGAAATATACAATTTTCGAAATTAATACCGAATGTTGGAATCTCAGCAATCCAACAAAGCGCAGATTGTCTAATGAAGGCTAAACATTTGGAGCGATTGGGGAAGCGTTTACAAGGTTTTTCAATGCGTGCAATCGATTCCTCGCATGAAAATACCCCTTGTAGGTTTTTGAAAATTTTCACCAAAAACGCAAAAGTGCGGTTGTTTTTTTGGCTCACATTGTATAACTAAACATCTAGTAAAAATAATTTCAAAAGTTATCAATTATAAAAATACAGTGAAAGTAAACTTACTAGTGAGATCGAAAGATTTTTCAGCATTCAACCTTAGATCTTGTGGCAAACTTTTATTCATAAGGTCAATGGACTTGGAAACACTCACAGTGCCCAGATGCGAAGGATTCGAGTCATTGCTACTCTGGGTTCCGACTGTGACCAAATCATTACCATCTTTTCTCGTTGCAATTGTTTCAACATACAATTCTGCATCCGCATCGTGATCAATCAGCGCGTCTTGGATATACTAAACGTTTTCATTGAATAACATACCAAAAACAGCACTCATGTTGATTGGTTTAAAGGGGGGAACCACTTTCATCAGAAAATCCGGTTTTTAACAAAAACAAAGTTTTTACACGTATGATTAGTCATATATAAGGTAAAAAATTGCGAGGAATCGATTCCAGCCATTATTTTTTGACAATTTCAAAAAAGTAGTCAAATACCTAAAAAATCGATTTAAAAAAAATTCAATGTGCATATTTGTAGCTTTCAGATTTTGCCAGATTTGACACCTCAAAATCAACACTTTTCTGAAAAATCAGCAGACTTGGACCCCCTGGTTATTTTCTTCGTGCCAGGTATAACAAATTTTCGGATAGGTAAAAGAGTTTCTGCAGTTCTATCAGGAGCCGTGATGAAAAAGCATCTTTTTGTTCCGCGTTCTATTCTTTTTTTAAGGAGGTGAGTACTAATCAACATGAGTGCCCCCAAAAACTCCAATACTTACCTCTTCGAATGTCTTACGTCGAGGAACATCAGAAAATGTAGTCGAAGTGTGATAATCGGTCTCATCATCGTACACTGCTGTGTTCAAAACCCCATCGCTTTTTGCTGTTGCAATCGTTTCCACGCTAGCATGCGAAAATTGTGCCATCGTATCGTAATTGTCAAGTAATGATGGTTGGTTATTCTAAAAAAATTCCAGTGTAATAATTTAAGAGAGAAGAAAAGCAAGAATATTTTTTCCATTCAAAAAATTTTTTTAAACAACTTATTTTTACAAATCCTGATACTTTTTACGCCGGTTATGACAGTCATAATCGGTTAGAACTCATACAGATAGCGGTCACGATGAGCTTTTCAATCCCGCTAGGGCAAAAATTTTGATCTACAAAAAACTTTTCTTAGAGCAAAAATTTTTTGCTCCATTATTTGTAAGGAAAGTTTTTTTGTATATCGAAATTTTCGACCTAGTGGGATCGAATCTGCGGACCCACCGTTGATTAACTTGCCAGATCGAACGGGATGCTAACTTTGAAATTTGAATTTGGAATCCAACTTTGTATAGTTGGGGCTGAAACGAACTATAACCGTTATCCGTATAAATCGTAACAGCAAAAACCGCGTAACAACTCATACGGATTGGTATCCGTGGAGACCCTAACCAAAACATAAAAACAAACCTCATCAAATGATAAATACCGAGGAGTCAAGTTAGATGTCGTGGGAACATACGATAGACGTTCCACTTCTTTGTGACTGGAGTCCTTAGTCTTGGGAGTGATCCCATATATATGGCTTAAAGACGATTTTCTCGCAAGATCGTGAAGTTTTGTACATGCTCGCTTTTCATCTGATGATTTTATAGACACTGCCAAAGAGCTACTCTATAAAATTAAGAATAGCGGTGCTGCTAATGCATTATGGGTAGACCAACATTCGTGAAACAGGTGAAACCGAAAAGTGGCAAAAACTTTTTAGAGAGATTCGAAAACTGAATCTGTCTGCCAAAGAGTATTCGAATAGGCAATTTTGTTTTAATACAACGCAAGCAAATAAACATACACTGGTTTCGATCCTTTCCAAATTATCGTTAAGTTCGTCGCTGAACAGGTGAATTCTCGTTTGGCCAAACCAGGTTCGCTCAAAGCGTAATCCAGAAAATTTCAGATTTTCTACTTCAAAGATACGTTCAATCGTTAGCTTTTGATCCTTGAGGAAAAAGATACGTTCCAGAAAAGTGACGGGCGAATCCATTCTGTTCGTTTTGTGATCTGAACCTTCAACGATTTTACCTAATTCTGATTCGCTAGAAGTTCTTATAGTTCATTCAAATAAGCAAAACATACTATGGTAAATCGTAGGTGCCAAAAATCAGTTCGATAGTTTCCTTCAGTTCGAATTTCTCACTACGTTTAAACGATTCATACCATGACCGAACAGACAATGGATAAGTCTTGATTTGTCTAAAGGAATTGTTCTTAAGGCTTTGTCCAAAATTATTCAAATAAGCTCCACATCATTTTATGTATTGACTGACGCAAATAAAGTTCCATTTTACCCAGGAATGCCAAGAACATTTTGTCAAAATCAGAAAATTTGGCTTCAAAAATAAGATTTTAGGAGCAAAAATAGGCAAAATACTAATTTTCCATTATATTTCTTATAAATTTGACAAATTTTCGCATCTCAACAATCAGATTTGACACTGAAAAATCAGCATTTTGCCAGATTTGACATCTCAAAATCAGTACTTTT
>JAQGBS010001675.1:0-15009 GCA_034698545.1 Acrobeloides obliquus
GAGGCACACCTACGAAGCTTACCTTTCGATGAGACGGTCGAAACTGTGGACGAAGAAGGCAATATTACGATCACCACGCGGAAACGTGCCTTCTCATGAAGTTACAACAAGAATTGTGTTTTATTAAAAAAACAAGTGTTATCTGTTATTAAATTAATATTTTTGAGCCAAATTTCATTCAACATGCTTTCATAGTTTTTTTGAATCGCAATTTTTGCTAAGCAACATATTTATTTTTATGTTAGATTGTTTTTTTTATATTGGCTAGAGCGTTGGGAGGGGTGGGGCACTTTTTTCAAGTGTATCAAGATGGATATTTTATGGAAATTTTGAGAGATGGGGGTTTTTTTGCGTTTCTATCCCCTGGGGTCTTTTTTGAGTTTCTATCACCTGGGGTCTTTTTTTGCGTTTCTACCCCTGGGGTCTTTTTGTGTTTCTACTCCATCCCCCGCCCTGGTTGTTTATGTTAGCCTTTTGATAAATGTATTATCAAAAGCATAATTTAAAAATATTCATCTGCATCTATTTTCTATTCTTTTTGCTTTTCTAGTGTCTTTTTGGGTATAATTAATAGGACCAGTCCAGTTGGAAAAAAGTTGCCCATTTTTGTATATATATTCGGAAAGTTCATGAAAAATTTTTTGTTTTTACGACAACCTCTGAATCGTTATTGTTGCCGAGATAATTGCATATGAAGTTGGCAATTTTTGAAATTTTGTGTATTACAACGAAAACATGAATGTAACAAAAATTTGTCCCTAAATCAATAAAAGTTGTGTATTGACGCGAAAATTCAAAAAAAGCAGCTTTCGTAAGTATATGAAAAACGACAAATTTTTTCAATTCACAACTTTGGATTGATTCAGGAACGAATTTTTCACTGCGTTAATGTTTCGTTGTAATACATAAAATTTTAAAAATCGCCAACTTCACACGCAATTATCTCTCGAAAACTACAACGATTCAGGACATGCCGTAAAAACAAAAAATGCGCCATTTTTCATGAACTTTCTGAATATACACAAAAATGACAACTTTTTTTCCTACCGGACTGGTACTTAGTAATATTTTATTTATTTATAAGTCTTTTCATTATCGAATCTCAATGCGAACAAATCATCAATCTCCTATATTATGAAATTCTACATTTTTGCTTATGCTGGTCTTTGGTCTTTTAACTGTGATTTGTTACGATGTATTTTATGAGCTGTTTAGTCATAATAAATGCTTTAAGCTTGTTGAAAGGACCAGTCCACTCAGAAGAACAGTTTGTGCATTACAACGAAAACATGAACACTATAGAAAAGTTATATATTCGGAAAGTTCATGAAAAATGGAGCATTTTTTGTTTTTATGACATGTTCTGAATCGTTATATTTTTTTAGATAATTGAGTTTGAAATTTGAATTTACATTCTTGTTTTCGTTGTAATACACAGATTTTTTCAAAAATCGTCAACTTCAAACGCGATTTTCTCGGCAACGATTCAAAAGTTACCGTAAAAACAAAAACTGCTCCATTTTTTATGAACTTTCCGAATATATAACTTTTTCATAGTGTTCATGTTTTCGTTGTAATACACAAACTGTTTTTTCCAAGTGGACTGGCTCTTTAAATTTTATTTAAAGAAAAAATAATCAATTGGTATACACATGGCAGAGATAGTAGAACATATATTACAAAATACTATGTTAAATAAACCCATAGATCAAGGACGAAAAAATATTTTTTTGGGACCGAGAAATTTTTTTACTAAAATGACCCATATAGCTGTAATTTTATGCGGGAAATCGATTGCGCGCATTCCCGAAGCATGAAAACGCTTTCTTGACCCTGATTCAGGGAATGTAGTTATGTACGGGCGAAAAAAGAAAAGTTTTCGATTTTCGCATCAATACACCAATTCCATTCCCTGAATCAGGCTCAAGATAATTTTTTCACGCTTAGAAAGTGCACGCAATCGGTAAAATTACCCCCAGATGGATGTTTTCAGGGCGAAAATAGAAATTTTTTCTATTTTCGCATCAATATACCAATTCCATTCCCTGAATCAGGGTCAAGGAAGCGCTTTCATACTTTGGGAATGCGCGCAATCGATTTCCCACATAAAATTACAGCTTTATGGGTTATTTTTAGTAAAAAAATTTTTGCTCCCAAAAAATTTTTCAGATCACAAAATGCACTTTTTTACTCATCCTGTATAAAGGATCTATGAGTAAACCTAAAAAATCCCGCTTACAAAACACATCATGATTTACAGCCCTATAAAATCCCATCAAAAATATTAGAAAAGCTATATAAATTAAGATTAATTGATATATATGTTACCGTTTTATCTGAAAATCGGTTTATCTGATACTAGTTTTATCTGAAAGAATCAGCTGCCTAAGCTTAAGACTAAGTTTAAACCTTAGGCTTAAGCCTAAGGCTTAAGCTCAGGCTTAAGCTTAGGCCTAGGCTTAAACTTAATCTTAGGCCTAAGCTTAGGCTTAATCTTAGGCTTGGGCTTAGGCTTAAGCCCACGCCTAAAACTAGTTTTATCTGATTCTTTCAGATAAAATTAGTTTTATTAGATAAAACTGATTTTCAGATAAAACGGTAACAACATATATATATATTGCATTAGTTTGCTTCCAAACTGTTTTTGATAAAATCCAAACTTTCATTCAACGATTCAGCCATTTTTGCTGCGTCTCGTTGGCTCTAAAATATATAAAAAGTTTTTTTATAACTCATCTTTCATACCTTGTAAGATGTGATCACGGCACCTAATTTCGAGGCGACAACATTGTAGCCAATACCAAAGCCGTCCGAAACAACCGGTCCAAACCCACCAAAAACAATCGTCTCCGTGGATAAAGTCGACGTTGAGAGTACAAAATGACTCATATACTCGTGTGCTTTTGAAGTAAACAACCCTAAAAATTTTCTTTAAAATTTAAAATGGCTAAAAAGGGCATACCGTGTAATGGGAGATTCAAACGCTGGGCAGTGATTTTCAAGCCAAGAATATGACGGTCAAAGCCTTTTCCTAAAATTTGCATTCGTTTCAATAATAAGGGTGCACGCGAAGCAGTCGTGAAACGCGTTTCAGTTTTTGAATTTGCCTGAATATTGACACGAAAACCCTGAATTTTACATTTTTTAACGAGATTTGACATGATGATTTCCCATGTGTTCAGTTTGGCAAACCAAGGTACTGCAAGAAGTTTCTTGTCTTCCTGTTCCCTTTCTTCTCTGGAACGAAAACCCTGAATCAGGGTTTTCGTGTCGATATTTAGGCAAATTCAACTCGTTTCCAGACGACCTACCCATTGACGCTTCCTTGACCAATTGTGAATGCATATCCGAACACTTCTTAAACACATCCATCGACAATTTCTCGCCCTTGTGTGCCTTGAGCACAGCTTCACGAGTAGCATCGGTAGCCGAGCGAATACATTCCGTTCGTCCCTTGAGAAAAGCAGCAGTGCTGCAAGATTCGTACGTGGGCACAAAGCCTTGATATAGACGGTAAAATGCGAGTTGAATAGCCAGTTGCATCACAGAATCCGGCGACACTTTAAACTTTTTGATCGAATCGCGGTTCAGTTTCGTATATTCAACAGTGGCAAATTGAAGATCTTGACAGCGGTTGAGATGGTCTTTTTGGGCTTGAGTAATATTATGCTTAATTTCAGGAGATAGGTTCCAGTCTAAAAAAGATTTTAAAATTTTTAGAATTTTTTTCTACGTTTTTCTCATAGAGCACAAAATTTCGATCATTTTTTGCTTTTACGGCACTACTTGAAAATCTAACCGTAAAAAGTTATGAGTGAAACAAAAAAATGTTCAAACGAGTTTGAACATTGAAACGAAGAGCTTGTTGATCAATCAGATTGTTTATTGAAACGATTGAATAAATCATTCTAAAATTCAAAATTTTGAAATTTTTGGAAAAAATACATAGAATAAATTTTTTATATCTCGCCGAGACGAATCAAATGACACCAAAATTATAAAATTTGAACAATATTTTGGGTTATTGAAACGAAAATCATGAATCAGAGATTCGTTTCAATAACCCAAAACATTTTTCAAATTCAATAAGTTTAGTGTCGTTTTATTCGTCTCGGCGAGATATAAAAAATGCTGTATTTATTTTTTCCTAAATGTTCAAGGATTTGGAATTTTATCATAATTTATTCAATCGTTTCAATAAACAATCTGATTGATGGTACAAGCTCTTCGTTTCAATGTTCAAACTCATTTGAAAATTTTTTGTTTTGCTCATAACTTTTTACGACTAGATTTTCAAGTAGTCTCGTAAGAGCAAAAAATGCTCAAAATTCTGTGCTCTAACACATCGCATCATTTCCCCAAAATTGGACTATTGGTCTTTTAATCCTAATGGTCTCACATTAGGATTTGTCGAAACTAAAAATTGACTAAATTTTCCATTTTTCATAAAAATTCCCTATTTTTTCAACAAATTTGCCAACAATTTTTTATCGAAAATCGAAATTTCTTTAGTATTTTCAGCTTAAAAACAAACATTTTCAACAAAAAAATTTTTGTCTTGCGACGCTATTATTAATAGGAAACAACAATTTAGAAAATTTCCAAAGAAAGGTCATCAAAGGTGTCTCTCACCTCCCAGGCCGACCCAAAAATTACGCCCTTTAGGGAAGATTGCGCGCATTCCCGAATCTTGAACATGTTTCCTTCACCCTGATTCAGAGTCAGTGTATTGAAGCGAAAATCAACTTTTTTAGCTTTTTATATGAAAGTATTCGTTTCTGGGGTTTTTCAATGCGGCGAATTGATTGCGCGCATTCTCGAACACAGTTGCACAACCCCGGTAAAATTCGACCGTGGGGGGGGGGGAGGAGGGAGGGGTGGGTCATGAGGTGGGGAGGGGATAGGTCATGGGGCGGAAGGGGGGGGGGTAGGTCATCGGTCCCCGGCGCCGGGGACCAATTTTTTTTGGAAGGTCTAAAAAAAAGATCGCCAAACTGCGGAGGGAGAGGTGGGTCATAAAAACAAAAATTTTGGACCGGGGTTTGTGCAACTGTGTTCCCGAAGCTTGAAAATGCTACCTTCATCCTGATTCAGAGTCAGTGTATTGAAGCGACAATAAAATTTTTTAGTTTTTTATGTTAAAATGGGGGGATACATGTTCATGCATGAACCAGATGGTAAAAATTTTTGCCCCCTTCGTTACTCAATCCTAGATATGGGTCTGTCAATAAATAAAATTATTTTCAAGAACCACCCGAAAATACAGCTCCATCAAATAAACAATAACTTATCAAGCAATTCTTGACCTATTTGGCAGCATCCCTATAAGAAATCAAAGGAAGAGTAGACCTTGACTGTCACTTCGATACTTCAACTCAAAAATTCAAAAACTTAAAAGTTCAGCGCAACTCTCAACACGGTTAATTCCATCCGGTCGACATGGTTTTTGAAGTTAATATCTCTTGATCTGTTAAACAACAACCTGATGTAATCCTTCAGAGACGGAAATTTGTGTAACGGAAATAGTGTCGTCATTTTGTATGACAAATCGAATTTGGGCGGAAAATCGAGTTTCAGCAATTGCAACGGTTAAGCTCGAAGATTATTAGAGGATTTTTGTTGGAAGAATAAACAACACAACAACAGCAATAAAACAAGACTGCAAAAAATATTTGGATTTTACAGGGTGGCGCAAAAAAAGTTCCACTTTACCATTCTTTTCATGAATTTGGACCCAAAAATTATTTTCCTAAAAATGACCCTATTAGGGGAAAATCGATGTGGGGAATCGATTGCGCATATTCCCGAAGCTTACTTTCCTGATTCAGGGTCAGAGTATTGAAGCGAAAATAAAAATTTTTAGTTTTTTATATGAAAATACTCGTTTCTGGGGTTTTTCAATGCGGTAAATCGATTGCGCGTAATCCCGAAGCTTCAAAATACTTCCCTAATGCGCGCAATCGATTTCTCGCATCGAAATACCCCTGGAACGAGTATTTTAACATAAAAAACTAAAAAAAGTTGATTTTCGCTTCAATATACTGACCCTGAATCAGGAAAGCATGTTCAAGCTTCGAGAATGCGCGCCATACGTCATAAAAAATAACCTTTTCTTGTTTCGGGGAAAGATTTTCAGGCCTCGGTAATGTGAAATTCGGATTCCCCGCATCAAACTACCCCTTGAGGGGTCAAAATTCAAGATGATGAAAAAGAATTTTTTTGACAAATTTCACGTTCAGAAGGATACCTAATCGATACTAGTTCCGACTGATTTGACCCCTCGTCTGACCTAGGCATGGCAACTCAAAAAGTCGACTTTTGACAATTTTTCAAATCATTCCAAAAACTATTGGAAATTGTTGGGCATAGTTAAAAACGGTGAAATACGAAATTTTTGCGAAAAAACAAAAATAGTCGCTCGTGTGGTCGAGTGGTTAGAATGTTGGATTTTTAATCAAATGGTCACAGGTTCGACTCATGTCTGAATTCGAAAGTTTTTGCATGTTCACTCGGGGTGAAGCCGTAAAGTTTTTTCAAATCATTTCACAAACGAGGAAAAAAGGGGGGAAAGATTGCCCAAAAATTCCCCCGAATAAATCCGGAAAAATCTGGATTTATTCAATTTCCCCGAATCCGAATAATTCTATTTCCCAACCCTGGTTATGTGGCGAAAGTTAGCGCGGCGAGATTCGTGGCGAAAGTTATAGTGCCAAAATAGGAGTGTATCAAGTTGCGAGTGTTCTTCCTTGTAAGTCGAATTTCTTTTTGCCTGCATGTAGGTTTTTCAAGACGAAAAAAAGTTATAAAAAATTTGTATGAAATAAACTCCGAAGAAAGATTCGAACAAAGACCAAGGTGTGACACACAACAATGGATTTTGCGCAATAATGACCGTTAATTGGGAATAATTGAAAAATAATGAATAGCCATGATTCGAATAAATTAACAAAAGTGATGCGAAAACTTTTTAAACAATGAAGTACACACACGGGGCGTCACTAGCTGTCCGTTTTGATAGAGGGAAACTTCAACCAAAAAAAGGCCCCAGCAATTTTTTAGCTAGAATGGTAGATTTTACTCAGACTGATAAACGGTTAGAAAAGTTAAAAATTGATATTTTTCAATTTTTGATGAATTTTTCAATTTTTAAAGAATTTTGTATATTTTGGAGCCATTTTTGAAATTTTTAACGAATTTTTCAATTTTTAGCAAATTTTTCAATTTTTGTCGGATTTTTCAATTTTTAACGAATTTTTCAAATTTAGTACATTTTCCAATTTTTTTCTTCAATACACAGACCTTCCCTGAATCAGGGAAGCGTTTTTCGCTTCGAAAATGTCAAATTCGGATTCCCCGCATATTTTTACCCCTAAAGGGGTCATTTCCAGAAAATTTTTTCACATGGGTGCCCCCCCCCACCTATTGTGTAGTATCTCCAAAAATTTTTTTCAAACTTGCCAAAGAGATTACGGGATTATAATCCAGTATATTGCAAATTATTATTTTCCGCTCATATTGAAATGGACTGTTGAAAAATTACTCATAATACAAATTAGGTTATGTAAACGGTAGTTGCGGGAGATGTTTGACTCAAGTGGCTCCCAAGTATGAATGATCCGCAAATCGTGACTATGTGGTTTATAGAATTTTACAATTTCTTAAAGGACCAGTCCGACATTTTCATAGCGCAAAAACACTCTTCTGATTCAGGGAAGGCCTGTGTATTGAAGCGAAAAGTCGCAATAATTCAAAGATTTACCTTAAAGGACCAGTCCGAGCAGAAAAAAGTTACCCAATTTTTGTTGACACTCGGAAAGTTCAACGGAGCATTTTTTATTTTTACGATTCTGAATCGTTGTCGTTTTCGAAAAAATTGTGTATAAAGTTGGCAATTTTTGAAATTTTGTGTATTACAACGAAAACATGTACCTATATAGTTTTTCCCTGAATCAATAAAATCTGTATATTGAGAAGAAAATGATTCAAAATCCTTGAACATTTAGAAAAAAATAAATGCAGCATTTTTTATAACTCGTCAAGACAAATCAAATGGCACCAAAATTAAGCAATTTGAACATTATTTTGGGTTATTGAAACGAAAACCCTGATTTATGTTTTCGTTTCAATAACCCAAAATAATTTTCAAATTGGATAATTTTGGTGCCAAAAAATATGCTAAAAATTGAAAAATTCGTCAAAAATCGAAAAATTCGTTAAAAATTGAAAAATATGCTAAAAATTGAAAAACTCGTCAAAAATCGAAAAATTCGTCAAAAATCGAAAAATTCGTTAAAAATTGAAAAATTCATCAAAAAATTGAAAAATATGCTAAAAATTGAAAAATTCGTTAAAAATTGAAAAATTCATCAAAAAATTGAAAAATTTGACAAAATCGTCAAAATCGAAAAATTTGTCAAAAATTGAAAAATTCATCAAAAATAATTGAAAAGTATGCTAAAAATTCGTCAAAATTTGAAAAATTCGATAAAAATTGAAATGCACGCAAATCGATTCTCTGCATAAAATTACCCCTGGTCATCTTTTCTAAAGATTTATACAAATTAGAAAATAAAAACGCTAAACTTTCAATTTTTCATAGGTCCACTTTTTCCGCTACTGTATTTAGCACCAAATTATTAAAAAAATCAATAAAAAAATTTTTTCATGTGCCGGTCTCCATTTAACATTTAAATACTACATTTTGCGCAAGTAGGAAAAAAGACAAATTGTCGAAAACAAACAAGTACGCAATTTTTGAGGATGAAAATGTTCGATTGACCTTCCTAAAGGAGTTCCAACAAAGAGACGATTATGGTTCAAGACTCTACCGAAGAACGTATTAGAATGCCATCAGAAGATCCTTACGGACACTCGGCTGTCATTTCCTGCCGGATCAAACTTTGTTTATGCAAGGTTGATTTTCAAGGCCATATTTTAAGGAGGAATAGCAATAAAAAATTAAGTAAAAGAGAAAATTTGCGGATTCAATTTTTTTCTCAACATTTATTTGTGGTCGATCCCATAGTTTACCAGTAGGGGGAATACACCGGACCCCCAGGATGGATGGATGAATGGCCTTTCAGGGGGGTACATGATAAAATTTTCAAAAATTTATATGATGAATGAATTGGAAGGGGGAGGGTACACGAACTCACATGATGGATGGATGAATGACTATAAAGGCGGAAGGTCCGAGGATGAGTGGTGAGGGGGGTACTATACCCCCCCCCCTGGTAACCTATGGCCGATCCATTAGTGGATTTTATGCTGTGACTTGCCAAAATCATTTCAATGAACACGATTTTATTGAAATTCAGGCTTTTTGAACAATCCAAAAATGTGGTGGGAAATCCGCGCGGAATAGATTTTAAGCAATTAATTTTAGGTACAAGCTCTTCGTTTTAATGTTCAAACTCGTTTGAAAATTTTTTTGTTTCGCTCATAACTTGTTACGGTTAGATTTTCAAGTAGTACCGTAAAAGCAAAAAATGCTCCAAATTTTGTTCTCTATCACATGGCATCAATTCCAAAAAAGTGGGCTGGTCCTTTAAACAAAATCTTTGTCCTTTATAATACAATTTATTGACGTTGAATTTTTTCAAATAAAGCTATTTTATTAACATTTTATGCACTTTTAAAAAGTGACCCTTTATTGAATTGTATTATTATAAAGATACTAGAGAAGACCCAGTAACTTAAAGGACCAGTCCAGTGGGAAAAGTTTCCCATTTTTGTTGATATTCGAAAGGTTCATGAAAAATGGAGCATTTTTTGTTTTTACAGCATGTTCTGAATCGTTGTGGTTTTTGAGAAAATTGCGTTTGAAATTTTGAATTTGTGGATATGTTTTCGTTGTATTGCACAAACTTTTTTGAATTTTGAAATCGATTTTTGCATCGATTTTTTCAATTTTCATAAAATGGAACATTAGCAATTTTTTATAGCTAAAATAGACGAACAAAATGACACGAAAATGATCCAATTTGGAAATTTTTTTAGGTTATTGAAACGAAAACATGAATCAGAATTTTTGTTTCAATAACCCAAAACAATTTTCAAACTGGATAATTTTGGTGTCATTTTGTTTGTCTCATTTAGCTATAACATTTTTAGCTACAATGTTCATTTCATGAAAATTGAAAAAATCAATTTTTCCACCCCAAAAATTTTTAAAAAGTTTGTGTAATACAACGAAAACATGTACACAAATTCAAAATTTCAAATGCAATTATCTCGAAAACTACAACGATTCAGAACATGCCGTAAAAACAAAAAATGCTCCATTATCCAAATATCAACAAAGATGGGCAACTTTTTTCCACTGAACTGGTCCTTTAAACTTTTTGTTTAGTCGAACTTGGTGTTTTGGACTTGATACGCTTCGAATTTTGACGAGAATCCGTTCTTTGTGATATTATTTCGTTGGATAATCTCTTCTAAAAGTATGAAATTTAAAGAACTCGACTCAGTTTTGGACAGAATTAAAAAATTCTGTTCAAAACTGGGTCGGATCCTTTAAAGGACCACTCTAAGCCTAGGCTTAGATCTAAATTTAAGCCTAGGCTTAAGTTTAAGTTTAGGCTTAAGTCTAGACCTAAGCTTAAGTCTAAACTTAAGTCTAGACTTAAGCCTAAGCCTAGGCTTAAGTTCACGTTTAGACTTAAGCTTAAGCCTAGGCCTAAACTTAAGCCTAAGCCTAGGCTTAAACTTAAGCCTAAACTTAAGCTTAAAGGACCACTGAACGGTTGGGCCCAATCCCTTTCGCTTCAATACACAATCACGTTTGAATATTCTGAACAAAATTTCAAATGCAATTATCTCGAAGGGGTTAAACTTTTAAGGGGTGCCGTAAAAACAAAAAATGGGCAGTAAAAATACCCCTTTCTTTTAAAAATAAATTCTCAAAGTCCGTTCAAAAGTTCAGTGGCCCTTCGAAAATCGTTAGAAAAAATGGTACTTTATAAGCTTCTAGTTCGCGAAAATATTTTGCACATTTCACTGTTAACACGACAAACCAACAATGCATCGTTACTGAGATTAGCAAGACAAAGGCACATATCCCGGCTGATATTGAGACCACTAAAAATGACAAAGTTTAACAGATTTTGGGCTTATCCAAAAGCAATCAACTTTTTTAAAGCTTTTACAGGGGTGCACACACAAGTTTCAAAAAGTGATCATCCTTGTCACCGGTCGAAAATTCGATAAAAATTGAAAAATTCATCAAAATTTAAAAAATTCGATACAAATTGAAAAATTCGCCAAAAATCAAAAAATTCATCAAAAATTGTCAATAAACCCACCCATACCCTGAATCAAGGTAGCATTTTCAGGGTTCAAGAATGCTGAACAATCGATCCCCCGCCCAAAATTACCCCTATATACCAAAAATTATCCAATTTGAAATAAATTTTTTGGCATAAAACTATAGGTAAGCGGCATAGACCTTTAAAAAATGCATACTATGTTTGAGCTCGAGTTTGAAGTGCTGAGCAATATTGGTCAGAGGCTCATGGAATTGCACTTCCATTGATTCACCCGCATACGAATGTGGATCGTAGATCGCCGAACCACAGTAAAAAACTAACAGTATAAGAAAAGAAATTGTGATTATCTATAAAAGAATGTTTTGTGGGAGAAATGAAAAAAATTCTTCTACTACTTACACTAAGAATAACGAAAGGCTGTAAAAATGCGGCACGCTCTGAAGACACTCCAAAAATTAGGGAAAGTACAGCAATACTGTCGACAACCAAAAACAACAGCTCCCAATCCCATGCCGTCTCCGAATAGCCGGTCAGCTTCATTAAGAAGTTGGAGACGATAAAAAATGCCGAAATAAATGCGATAATATAGGCGCCAAACTGAAAATTTTCAAACAATTTTTTGATGCAACTTTTAACTTTTTATCATCTGACAAGGGACACTATCAAGGAGACGTATCGATTGTGTCAAAGTCAAAGGTCAATTGCGTCATCCGACATTTGTGTCGTATTTTGATTGCACCAATTTTCGATTACGTCAACAGATATTTGCGTCAATTTTTGATTGCGTCAAAATTGACACAAACATCGGATGACACAAATGTCTGTTGAAGCAATCGAAAATTGACGTAAATGTCGGATGACGCAAATAATTTTGACGTAATTGACACGTCTCCTTATCAACTTGCCCCCCCCCCCTACCTCCTCCGATTTTGCCGAAACCGAGTTTAAATTGTTCCTCATACCCGACTTGATTATAAAATTGTTTGGAATTACGTCCCATGCGCCTTCCCCGAGACCGTTTAAAGTTTGCTGAATATACAGAAAGTTGAATTGATTGCCAGTTTTGCCTGAATCAATAAAGGTTTGTTATTGAAACGAAAATATCGGAAATTAGAAAATTCAAAATTTACCAATCCGTTTGGGACGAGCGATAGCTCATTGAATTCCCGAGACCATAAGGAATTCAATGACGAAATTTTGATTTTTGACGAATTTTTCAATTGCAAATTTTTCAATTTTTAACGAATTTTTCAATTTTTTATGATTTTTTCAATTTTGACAATTTTTCAATTTTTGACAATTTTTTCAATTTTTTATGATTTTTCGATTTTTTCGATTTTTAGCACATTTTTCAATTTTTAACAAATTTTTGTCGATTTTTTCAATTTTTGACGATTTTTCAACTTTTGACGATTTTTCGATTTTTTTCAATTTTTGACGAGTTTTTCAATTTTTAGCACATTTTTCAATTTTGACGTTTCTTATTTTTCGATTTTTGACGATTTTTTCAATTTTCAAAAATTGAAAAACTTGCTAAAAATTTTGTTTGAAAACATTTTTTGAAAAAGTCTCTATATTGACACGAAAACAAGTCTTCTCAAAAAGACCGATTGAATCGTATTCAGCATACATTTTTGCATAATACTGAAAGAAATTTTCAACTAAAACGAGCGAAAAATGCCGAATTTTGATGTAGTTTTGGGCCGACAATGCTTATCGAACCACCCCATACATGTTTTCGATTTACTACTTGAAAATCTAACGGTAAAAAGTTATGAGTAAAACAAAAAAATTTTCAAACGAGTTTGAACATTGAAACGAAGAGCTTGTACCTAAAATTAGAGCTTAAAACCTAAAAAATTATTAAATTATTTAAAAAAAGAAAGACGGCATTCTTTATAGCTCAACGAGACGAACAAAACGACACAAAATTTATCCAATTTGATCATTGTTTTGGGTTATTGAAACAAAAACTCTAATTCAGGGTTTTCGTTTCAATAACCCAAAACTATGTTCAAATTGGATCAATTTGGTGTCGTTTTGTTCGTTTCGTCGATCTATAAAGAATGCCGTCTTTCTTTTTTAATTAAACTTAATAATTTTTTAGATTTTAAGCTCTAATTTTAGGTACAAGCTCTTCGTTTCAATGTTCAAAGTCGTTTGAAAATTTTTTTGTTTTGCTCGTAACTTTTTACCGTTAGATTTATAAGTAGTGCCGTAAAAGCAAAATACGCTCCAAAGTTTGTGTTCTATCACATAGCATCAACACTTCAAAGTGAACTGGTTCAATTTTTTCTCGTAAAATAAGGTAGCTACCTGAATATGAAAACAACAACATCTGTATTTAGGTTGATTTTTGTCGAATAACAATTCGTCCTGAGCTTCTATTGAGCTCATAACTATGCCCAATCATCGATCCGATCTTGATTGGCTTCCTATTTTAGACTTCAATAAACATCTAAAAACAACTATTGTTTGACAGAAAAAAGGAGTGTAGCATTTTTGGTCAGGGTGAACGCTAGAAAAATTCAGGGTTTTCGTGTCATGTTCAGACACATTCAACTCGTTTCGAGACAGCTAGCGTCTCGAAATAGTTGAGTTTCGAGACTGCTAGCAGTCCCAAAACTCAATTTGAGGCGCTAGCCGTCTCGAAATTCAACGCTAGCCGCCTCGAAACGGGTTGAATATGTCTGAACATTGACACGAAAACCCTGAATTTTACATTTTTTTACAAATACTCTTAATTATAAACCTAAAAAATTATTAAATTATTTAAATAAACAAAGACGGCATTCTTTATAGCTCGACGAGACGAACAAAATGACGCCAAATTTATCCAATTTGATAATTGTCTCGAGTTATTGAAACGAAAACCCTGAATCAGAGTTTTCGTTTCAATAACTTAAAACAATTATCAAACTGGATAAATTTGGTGTCGTTTTGTTCGTCTCGTCGAGCTATAAAGAATCCCGTCTTTGTTTATTTAAATACACTCAATAATTAAGCGTATTTGTAAAAAAATGTAAAATTCAGGGTTTTCGTGTCAATGTTCAGATATATTCAACTCGTTTCGAGACGACTAGCGTCTCGAAATAGTTGAATTTCTAGCGCCTAAAATTGCGTTTCGAGACTGCTAGCGTTCAGGCTGAGTTAAAAAATTCAATTAAAAGGGGTGATATTTATAGACTAATCCAAGAAAAAAAATTTTTGCCAAAACAGCCTATATAGGGGTAAAATCATGCGAAAAATCGATTGCGCGCATTCCCGAAATGTGAAAATGCTTCCTTGACCCTGATTCAGAGAAAATATTTTTTCGACCTTTTTTATACTAGTACTTGGTTTGAAAAGACGTTTCTCCATCAAAAAGCCTCGGTGGTGCAGTGGCAAAGCAGCGACTTGGTGATCTCAAGGTCGCGAGTTCGAATCCCGCTTGGACCCAAATTTTTCTTGCACAACATAAAAATCGAAAAATCTATATTTGCCCTGAATCAGGATCAAGGAAGCATTTTCACGTTTCAGGGATACGCGCAATCGATTTTTCGCATGATTTTACCCCTATATAGGCTGTTTTGGCAAAAAAATTTTCTTGAATTAGTCCATAAATGTCACCCACCTTTAAGTTTTGTTAACCGAATAAATAAAAGGAGAACGTACTATAATCGAGTAGGTAGCAATACGGACAAATCTCAAAAGGGGCAAAGCTTCTCTCTCGAGGCTTCCCACCCCAGCAATCGATCAACGC
>JAQGBS010001676.1:0-15009 GCA_034698545.1 Acrobeloides obliquus
AAATGGGTTATACCCATGAATAAAGGGTAGTAGGTTAAGGCAGCTAGGAAGCAACCCGTCAGGACGATAGGCTTGCGACCAATTTTGTCGGAAAGCCAACCAAAAAAGATGTAGCCAAAAGTGGAGATGAACAGAGCAATACCGAGATAAATATTGGTGGAAACAGCATCCATCTAAAGAAACTGGCATTATCGACTGAAAAAACAGCTTCAGGCAAATCGGCGCAACATAGGGCCGTACCGAAGGGGATACATGTACCCCTCCAAAGGGCCAAAAAAAGTTTTAAAAAAATTGAAAGGGTCCCCCTTATATTTTTGACCTTTTTGGGATCTTGTACCCCCATGAAAAAATCTCTGGCATACACAATGGCGTCAGGGTGAACGAGGATCGTTGATTTCGACTTTATAGCAGCGTCAACCACAACAGTTACCTTTAATGTTTGTGTCAGGAAAAATAATGTATAAAATTGACTAGTGTACCAAACTACTGCTTCTCCTGACACTGCACCAAACAACACGAACACTATAATCCTCAAATTGCTCAAGCGACAAATGCTTTCTGTTAATGGAGACTTTGATGCCTTTCCGGATTCTTTCATCTCTTTAAAGATCGGTGATTCGCGTAGTTTTATTCTTATAAACACCGAGATTCCTAGCAATATCAATGAGATCAAAAAAGGGATGCGCCAACCCCAGTCCTAAAATTAAGAATTTTGCGCCAATTTAAACAAATTTACCTTAAAAACATCTTCTCCTAAAGTAGTTCTGCATATAGTTGTGATTACTAAAGAAAGAAGAATGCCGAGACTGGCAGTAGCTTGAATGAAGCTTGTATAAAAGCCTCGTTTACCCGGTGGTGCATATTCAGCGACGTAAGTAGCGGCACCTCCGTATTCTCCGCCAACAGCAAGACCTTGAATACAGCGGATAATTACAAGAATGATTGGGGCTGCATAGCCGAGAGTTGCATACGTTGGAAGGACGCCTAGAAATTGTTTACGTTTGTTGCTTTGCTATAATGTTTTGAACCTATTATTTGGCAAATTGCCTCTTGGTCTTGGACTTGTATCGGAATCAAAAACGTAGTCGGCGAGGGGGAGGGTGCAAAAAAAGAAAAACATTGTCGATAGTTTTTAAAACTTTTTATGACGAAAAAATCTTACCAGAAAGAAAAGTCGTCGAACCCATTATAATAATGGTAGCCAAAAACGTATATTTCCGACCAAACATATCACCAAGCTTACCAAACACTATAGCCCCGAATGGCCGTAAAACATATCCAGCTGCAAAAGTCAAAAGTGCCATAGCAAAAGCACGTCCATCTGGCAACGAAGAATAATAATGCTGCGCAATAATGGGTGCTAGAGACCCGTCTAAGAAGAAGTCATACCACTCAAATGCGGCACCAAGACTGGCTGCAATAATAATAAGAGTATGACTAGAAGCTACTTCAGATGGAGGCTCATATTGAGATACGGTAGAAGTGGGAAATGTTGGTGATGTGGCACAAAAATGACCCATATAAACAATAAACTTGGTGTCATGTCGAGAAGGTAAATATATATTGTTATAAAATGGGATAAGTGTAGAAAATTTAGATGGTGCTAAAAATGAGCAGTCTTAAGGACTACCAACATAAAAAAATAAAATAGATCATTGTTTCACCAACAAAGTCCAAATTTTTGAAATTTGGACAATTTTAATTTCGAGTTGCGATCAAACCTTCGACCTATAAACTGCAAATTTATCACACTGCCATTCGGCCATGAAATTATGTAGCCGCTATGTACAATATGGTACTAGTTTTACTCGTCTCGATGAGCTGAATCGAGCGGCGTTAACTATTTTTCAAATTTCGTCCATATTCCATTTTCAATTTTGGTTCACCGCGGTCTTCATTTTTAAATATTTTGTTGTCTATTTGTGGAGAAGATGTCTGGATCAAATCGCGAGGGTAGATATATCCGTCTCAAAAAATTCTAAACTTTACCATGATTAATAGGTTCATCTTGTTGAACAGACAGCGTTTTAGCTTTAACAATGTTGATTTCATTTGACACGAATCTCTTCATAATATTAGGATAAATGGTCAAGAATAGATTATACATTGAGAGAAATTTACAATGTCTAATATCCAAAAAAGCACGCTAGAATTAGAAGGTATAAAATAAAAATTCCAATTATATCCAAAAACGTGGGTATCAAGTTTCTAATATGCAAGAACACGTGAGATTGAATTTCATTAGCCCCTCAACTTAGATCATAAAACGTGTGTACATCAATGTACAGATCGACACAGCAGGCTGGAAACACTATACTTTCAATGGTTGCTCGATAATCATAAAAGATTTTTCGATGAGTTTTTTTTAAATAGCTGTATTGTAGAATATTTTGTTTTCTTTAGTCCCCTAATCTACAGTAGTACCGGTTTTGTGCTAGGAATGAGAGTCAATATTGTATTTTTCTCATTTTTGGAAATAGTGGAGCTCGGATTAAACACGCCAAGAACGTGAAAATATAGGAAATTTTTTAAATTAGGCAAAAGTTTTCGGACCCGACCGGGACTCGACCCTCCTGGCTACTGTCCAAATGCACTACCATTGTGCTACCAAGACCTACAACTGATACCCTTCAATTGGTAAATAATTGACGGTGTATTTTAGACTACTCACACTGTGATTAACACCTGTGTGTCATCCGACCAATTAACGGTACAAGACAGACTCGGTAGCACAGTGGTAGTGCACTTGGACGGTAGCCAAGAGGTCCGGGTTCGAGTCCCGGTTGGGTTCGAAAACTTCAGGGAAGAGATGTGTGTATTGAAACGAAAATGAGCTAATATATGGTCAGTGAAGCGCGGAGGTGCCATATCTTTTATTAATAAGCAGTCTTATTTTGAGAGACCAAATCGTAACACTAAGAGCAGAGTTCTCGTTTTTCATGAATAATTCTTAGGGGAGAAATATTGAAAAGATAGAGAACACATTAGTCAGATGGTCTCAAACTACAAATTAAAAAAAAATTCTTTGCCAAAACAGCCTATATAGGAGTAAAAATCATGCGAAAAATTGCGCGTATCCACGAAGCGTGAAAATGCTTCCTTGACCCTGATTCAGGGAAATAGATGTGTTAAAGCGAAAATCAAAAAATTTTCAAATTTCTCCTTCAAAATCATATTTCTGGGGATAATTAATTCGGGGAATCGATTGCGTGCAATCCCAAAGCTTGAAAACGCTTCTCTGATCCTGATTCAGGGAAATTAGTATATGTTGAATTTTCGCTTCCATACACACTCTTATTTCCCTAAATCAGGGTCAAGGAAGCATTTTCACGCTTCGGAAATGCGCGCAATCGATTTTTCGTATAATTTTACCCTTATATTTCCTCTAAAATACTCCGGGGGTATTCAAAAGGGAGGGGGTTATTTTAGAGGGGGAGGTTATTTTTTTCAATATCCAAAAAAATTTTTACATGTACAAAAATTGGCGATAAATTGCCTAAAATTTTGACAAAACATTGTAAAAAATAGGCATTTTTGTTAAAAAATTGCATTTTTGATGAAAAATGGTAACATGTGGACATTTTTCATGAGAAAAATTTTCTGAAAGGTAAAATCCCCAAAATTTCGGGGAGTTACAAAATAGAAGAGTGCCAAAAGACACTGTAAATTCATTATCTAAAGACACCAAGATCATCGGAATTGGATGTAATGTTAAAGAGTTACGGTCAAAATACTATATGCAGTAATTCAAAAAATCACAAGAACCTTTGCCGCACCCTGTAGAGCTTGGGACAAGATTTTGTCTGAAGAGGTTGCTTGGATTGAAAAAATTCGAAAAAAATCACAACTTTTTTTTCTTTTTTGGGTCACTCTGCACATACACCTCAATTTTTTGAATTATTTTAAACATTGCTTTGTTCTCAAATAAATGTTATTTTTCAAAAATTTTATATTTTATATTTTTCATTACAATTTTTGCAAATCGTTAAATGAAATTGAGGAAAATTTTCAAATTATTTAATAAATCTCATTTCCACCTTCTTGTAATTTCTTCCAATACTTTGCAGTGGCCAAATTTTGCCAAGTGACTAACAATGTTTGACTATTCGTATTCAAGTCGATCAAATTTGACGTTGTAATATTCAAAATATGAGTAAAAGCGCTATATGATGAAGTTGCTGTGTTTATTGTCAAGGTGTTGCCATTCAGAGTAGCTGTTTTGAGGTTGGGTTGGTAAGGATAGCCGAAGATTTCGATGTTGTCCAAAGAGGGGAGGGATAATCCGGTCTAAAATTAGGAGTTTTAATTTTGTCGGATGGATGATTTTCTCACTCGCGTAGTGTTATCCCTCCCTTTATCTCCTCGAAAAAGCCTGTCAACTCTGGGGGGAGGGAATTTTCGAAGTTGCTCCTTTTCTCCTCGCAAAATTTTGAAAAATATAGAACCCTTTCAGTTCTGTAAAAAGGGGTTCGTTTCGGGGGCGGCCCCGATCATGAGGATCCCACATAAGAGAAAACCCTTATGTTTTTTTCAATTTTTTGTCCAAAATTTGGTATCCCCTTATGTCTTTGCTCAAAATTTTGAAAAAAATTTAATTTTTTTGATTTCGGAAGGGGCCGGGGCCCCGGGCCTACCCCTTTGTCCAAGTATGAATAGAGTTAGTCTAATTCCCATGATCTTACCGCAGTTTTGGCTTTGGTGATGTTTAAAGTGGCAGAGGCTTTGTTAACAGTGAAACTGTATAGAATATGGTGATAATTATGTTTGCTGAAATCATCCACAATGGTGTCCCCATCGTCCCAATACAGTTCTCCAGAGGAAACAAAAGTGTTCGAGTCACTACCATTGGCTAAAATTTTTGTTTTTTATAGATTAAGATCAGTGGCATGGCCAAGACGGGGAGGGGATCGTTCTACCGTTCTTAAAAAAATTGAAAAAATTGGGGATCAAGGTGTTTTTCTGAGCCTGAAAATTTTTTGATGCAAAATGTCATGTTTTAAGGGTGTTCCAAAAAAAGTAGTCGATTACCCCTGTCTTATTCTACTATTTTTTCCATTTTTCCAACCTTTCCTGTTGTTAATATCAAAAAATTCCTTCAGGTTCAAATCTCGATGTTGAAACCCCCTCCCCCGAGTATCAAAAATTAGTCGTTTTGGAGAACTTTTTTTGAAAATTTGATTTTTTATCTCTTAGAAAAATTTGAATTATCAAAAAGTTCTCCAAATTGGCTGATTTTTATGCTCGAGGGTTTACCAACATGGGGAACTCGAATTTGAAGAAATTGTTTGATTTTGACCACAGGAAAGGTCGGAAAATAGTCGAATCGGTCAGGGGTACCCCTCCCTAAAATGACCATAACAAATTTTTGAAGAAGGAAGGAAGAGTGGCAAGAAGATGGATCCAACTAAAGCTGCAGAACTAATGAAAACGGCAACATTAGATGATAGAATTATAAAAAGATTTCTAATAGAAGATAGACTGAATCCGCGTCAGATAGGATCCTATTTTTCTCGAAAAGCATCCTAAATACGAAGTAGCGGAAGTCAACCTTGTAGAACATACTTTTGCGGGAAAACTCAGGGGGTTCAAAAATTCGATTTTTCATTTTTCAACCCTTAAAAATGCCTTTTTTTCATACGATTTTTTAGGATGAAGGTGAAGTTTTCAGAATTTTTCATGATCATTTTCGTAACCTTTGTGTTAAAAATAGGGGTTATACACTATCCTTATTGAAATGGTTTAAATGCTCGACATCCCGATTTAGCCCTTTAAATTCATAATTTTCTACCTAAAGCCACCAACAATTGAAATTCATTTTGCCTTGTCGCTACTGTCGTCACGTCCGGTCTCTGCCTTGGAATAATATAACCAGCTAAAAATTTGCATTTTTTCAAAAAACATCCTCCACTTTTTCACTCCCACCTCTAACAAAAACTGGTATCAAATAATTAGTCGGTGCCGGGTAGTCAAATCTTCCATTGGACATTGAAGTACCATAAAAATAGTCATACAACGAATACCATTTGGCTCCAATTGGTAGATATCCACTGACCGATGTATCACCTTGGTTGGTAACCGGCATGACCAAAATTGCCGGGCCCCACATGAACTCATATGACAGGCCGTATGTATCGGTATCTTGCCAAAATTCGAAAAATACCGGTCTGACAACAGTACCACCATTTAGAGAAGCCATGAAGTGGAGTCTACAATTTTTTTAAATTTTAAAAAAATACTCTATACTTACGAAAAAAGATATGGTAAATGTCTATATCTCCATAAATTCGATTTTCTAGCTGCTGCAGCAACAGACGGCCACATTCCTGGATCTTGTGGTGGAGCGCCCTTAGTATTGTGGTTGCTAAATTTTTTGAACTTTGCATAAGATGCAAAAAATTTGACTCACCGGAAGAATGAATGGAAAGCACCCATTTGTTGCCATCTGAGGCATAGTTCTTCGTTTGAAGTTCCAATAAAACCACAAACATCAGAGCCGACATAGGGAATGCCAAAGAGGTTAAATTCTTGGGCACCGATGATAGAGGTGCGTAGGTCATCCCAACGAGCAGTATTGTCGCCAAGCCAGTGGCCAGAGTAGCGGCCAGAACTGGGGAAAGTTGATCTGAAAGTGGTCGTTTTGATGAAAAGTTCAAAAAGTTGAAATGAATAGAAAGAAAAGCAGGCAGGCCTAAGGTTAAGCCTAAGCCTAAGCTTAAGCATAAGCCTAAGCTTAAGCCTAAGCTTAAGCATAAGCCTAATCCAAATTGAAATTTTTTTGCACTTACCTTCCAATAACAGCGCCCCTTTTCCCAGTCGCATTTCTCAACGCATTATACGTTGCCCTAGCTTCAGACCAACCATATAAACTTTTAGTGTCATAAAAATTATTTGTACCATTATTTGTCACAGCAAGCATACAAAGTGTATTAGTACACAAATAGTTCTAAAAATCATTCGAATTTTTTCGACAATCTAAAAATCCCTACCCCACTGCCCCATTGGTACACATTTATAGTCTGATATGAAGGCACATCCAAAGCTCCATCATTTCCTGTAGTAGGGCACTTGAGTGGCTCATCTTTTGGGTGATCAGGATCGTTGTAATACCATGGATTGTCTTGATTGGTGCCGAAATTTGAGGGCTCGTTCATGTCGATCCACATGCCGTCAAATTGAAGCTAAGATGGAGGATTTTGAAAAATGGTGTCATTATGCACATACTTGTTGTCTAAACATGGCAAATTCATTTGCCCACCATTGATTAGTTTTTCCAGTTGGTTCCAAGAAGTCCGGAAAAGCAACGTGTCTATCTGGCCATACCACACCTATAATATAATATCGAGAAATAAGATATAGAGAACGTAACCCTGTAAGTCTAAGACTAAGCCCAAGCCTAAGACTAAGCCTAAACCTAAGACTAAGCCTTTGTCTAAACATAAGCCTAAACCTAAGCCCAAACCTTAACTTATACCTGTGTCTAGACCTAAACCCAAGCCCAACCATAAGGCTATGCCTACGTCCAAGCCTAAGCCCAAGGCCAAGCCTAAGCCTGTCTTATGTTTTTGTATGCAACATCCAATGTTTACCTAACATAATAGTCGTATTAGCAGCCATAGGATATTTTGATTGGATCTGTTGAGGCACCAAGTCCACTCTAGGCCAAGAAATAAACTTTGCTCCCTGAGTTAAACCTCTTTGAAAAGTATCATAGTCAACTTCAATAGCTGGATCAAAAATTAAAATAACATGCATGCCCTTGTTGTGTAGATCGATAGCATATTGAGGAAAGCCTCCCCATTTCTAAAATCAAAAATCAACAAAAAAAAATCGTGGCTTGTAATTCGATTTTTTGCTGAAAAATCGATTTTTGCGCCCAAATCAGGACAAGTAATGTAGCCAAAGGTAGCGAGACTACCCTCCCTGATGTTCTTCAAACTTAACACTACAAACAAATTATATACTATTCCCAAAATTCGCATATTTTAGCAGGCGTCAAGATTGACACTTTTTGATAGGGATGAGAGTTTCGTTGGGTTTTTGAAACCCCACAACTGAGATCTCGTTATCTCGCAATAAAAAATTTCGGGGTTTCATCAAACCCCGCAGGTTTTTATTAGCAAAACCTGCGAGGTTTGATGAAACCCTGCAACTTTTTATTGCGAGGTAACGAAATCCCAACTGCGGGATTTCAAAACCTCCGCAAAACGCTCAGCTCTACTTTTTGATGCTTTGACTAGTCAAACTCCTTACATTCGAATCATAAGTAAAATCTTTGTAGCGTTGCATATAGTCAATATCAGCATAAACAACATCAATAGGTATACCATTACTAATAGTTCTGTTTATTACAGTTTGCATGTCAGCCAAACTTGCATAGCCATAGCGACATAGCTAAAAATATGCAAATTTTTTGAACCTTTATCCAGTGATGACAGTTGTAGTCATACATGGGCAAGGGGGGACTGTCCTCCCTACTTCTTATTGGCCGAAAAATTGTAATACCACTTCTTATTTTCCCCAAAATCCGAAAAAACACATAAGGGTCCCCCTTATGTTTTTGCCTAAAATTCGAACCCACTTCTTAAATTTTTTGACCAAAATACATGAATCACTTCTTATTTTCGGGAGTATAGGAGCAAATTCGTAAATTTTACGACCCCCAAAAGTTGGCAGCCAAAAAAAAGGTCGTCAAATTGCAAATCCGAAAAATTTACGTATTCAAACACCACTTCTTATTTTGGGTCCCTGTCCCCCTTGTGGGCCACACATATGGTTGTAGTGTAAAAATTTTTTCGCGTACCTGGAACCCTAGTGCCCAATAAGCAGGTAAAAATGGTGTTCCAACAATTTGTTCATATTGTTTGATGACCTCTTCAGGGGTTGGCCCAGGTAGGTAATACATTTCCAGCATTCCACCAATAGTTCTATAGACAAGGTGAGGCGCAGGGCCAAGGGTCACTTCTTGAGCATTACTGTTGAAAATCAAAACTCCATGTGCTTTTCCGTCTTGTTCCACACCCAAATAAAATGGATGCACCCCTAAATTTTTATATGGAATAATTTGGTAATGCGTACGTACGGGGATGGCGCTATTTTTTTGATGAAAAAATGGTCATTTTTTTCAAAAATTTTACAAAATCGGAGAAACAGATTGGGTATTGAAGTAGTAGGGAGTAAATTTTAGTACTTACCATATAAATTTTGTCCATTATCTGTACTCGAATCTGGGGGTTGATCTCTGGCAAACATGCCCAAAGTTCGGTATTTTGAAAAATCGTGCTAAAAATCAACTTTTCTTCAAGAGCCTGGATACCGAGTGCCTTTGACCTCACTTCCGAGCTACTTCAAGCACCTACGAGCCTTTCGAGCTCTTTTAGGGTGCTCATTAGTCGTTGTCACGTCCAACAAACACTGTTTTTAAATGAGCTGTGAAACGTTGTCGAACATTGTCGCGACAACGATTTTTCGACAAACAACAACGATTTTTCGACAACGTTGTCATCGTTTTTTATGATTTGCATTGCAAATTGCAAATATTTTACGATTTCTCGATAACGTTGTCAAGAATCTCGAGAAATCTCGACAACGTTGTCGAAAAATCGTTGTCGCGCGACAATGTTTGACAATGTTTAACAGCGTTTTTTATTGAGCTCGACAACGTTTTAGCTCATTTATCAGTGTTTTTTGGGCGCGACAACGACTAATGAGCACCCTTATAATCTTCTTGAAATTCGCATAAAACGAATTAGTCTGACATAGTCAAGTTAGTCCGTGTGACACCTTTATAACGTGAAAATTACAAATCGATTTTCTAATTTTTCTAGTGAGGTACCCCCCCCCCCCCTCGATTTTGATGTCAAACATCTTAGAATTTTGCCCTGGTCACGATGACGTATCGTGTTAAGAGTTTGGATCGCATATTCAAGTCCGGACACACATTACACTTTTTATATAAGAAGATTTTAAGCCTTACTTTGAGGGTCAAATGAACTTGTTCACCAAAACCATAGACTTTATCAGTTGGTAGATATGTGGCAATTTGGATATATTTATCAGCAAAAAGTAGACCACCGATACTAGTGTCCCAAACACTGGCCCCAGTACTTTGGCGGGTGATTTTGAAGGAGAAAATGGAGTTGTTTTGGGGATTGACTTGAAGTTTTTCAGAGGAGACTAGATTAGGTGTGGCGTTGATGTCGACAAGTGGTCGGTATCTAAAAAATTGAATTAAATGTAAAAATAGTGCTAGATGGAAAGCTGGCAGGTAAGGCTTATCTTGGGCTTGAGCTTAGGCTTAAGGAAATTGAACCTGAGATCAGTTTCTGACGAGCCGAGCATCTTGGCCACTCGACAAGTGGGCTTATAAAAAGTACTCACAAAATTGCAAAAGTTTTAATTAAAAGTTGGTAAAAAATTTTCCTCGAAGGATATCCCCATGATTTTGGTGTCATTTTTCTTCTCTCACCGAGCCCTATCGATTTGGTATATTTTGTTTCAACTGTTTTGGTAATTTTTGAGCTTTTATGAATTTTGAGGACTTTTAAACTTTTTTTGTCGAGTTTTATAGGTACTGCTTACCTTGATATGCCATCCGGCGAAATTGTCACTCGGAGACCCGCTCCAATTTCTTGATATTGAAAATTTAAATTTTCAAAATCCGAACCAAATGGATTTCCAGGACTTTGTGTAGATTTTTGTAGTTTTATCGTAGTTACTCCACCAGTCGTACTCGGCATACTCGACTGAACATATCCCGTGTTCGTCGGGAAATAACACCACGGCACTGTATGGGTCTAAAATATTTGTTGAAAAAATTTTTTTGAAACTTTTTTACCTGATCATTATTATCTGGTGTCCAAGTGCACCCTCTACTTTGACAAGCAGTTTGACTAGCGCCAGGATCTGGATAGCAATCGACTCGAGAGGATGGATCAACAGCTTGTCCATTGATTAGATAAAATATGGATATAGCCAAAAAAAAGAGTACACCCAAAATTGTGAGACCCATTACGGCTAAAAAGCTACAAAAAAATTTAAATGATTTTTATTTAGTTTTTGATTAAAAAAACTTTATTTTTGACCAGAAAAATGGAGCTATGTAAAAAAATTTATTGATAAGTTTTCCCTCAAGCAATTTTTCAATCTTATCGAAGAATACTGACATGGCGCGAGAGACAAAAAAAGATGGACATAAAATCTGTTCCATGGCGAGCTTCAAAAAGCTTGGCAAGCATGGTCTAATGGCTAGGACGCTGGCCTTTATATTTTCGAGAGTTTGATTCCACCAGGTGGGGGATTTTTGCGCCTTCACATATGCGCAACAACACTTGTGCACCCGACTTTTAAGTACCCGATTTTTGCGACCTGAAATTTGCGTCCCAACTTGTTTCCATTTTAAAATTTTTGACCTTTTTTGAAAGATATTATACAAGTCGGGTGCGCAGATGTCGGGGTAGCTCCAGAAAATATTTACTGACCCAAAAATGTTTGCAAAGTGTCTTAGAGGCCAAGAAAGATGTATGCAAAGTTTTCATGGAATTTGTACAACTAAATTCGAAGCAGGATTCAAACCCTAGTCTATAAACTGCAAATCTGTCACTTTAGCCACTCGGCCATGGACTTGAAATGGAAAACCCCATGTTATGGTATTCGTTTTACTCGTCTCAGCGAGCTGAGTCGAATGTCGTTTTTAAAATTTCAAATTTCCTTCAGTTTTAGAAAAAACCACAATGGATAAAATAAAATTTTTGACCTTCGTGGGATCGAACCCATGAATGGCCAGCGTTCTAACCGTTAGGTCATGCGCGATTTTTATAATTTCGTCATGGAACTGGGTTTATATAACAAAAAATGACTTTTAGACCTAAATTTTTCCCAACCCAAAGACCAGTATCAAAAATCCCAAATCGATGTCTGCCAAAAAAAGATACACGTAATTACCTTAACGAAAGCACGTTTGCACCTTCATTTATATTCGATTTTTTCTTATCATGGAATTTTTTCTTTCCCTGATAACATTCTGCTCTACTTGAAGCAGTATAGTCCAACAGCAGAGGTCTATTATCATCCACCACAAGGGAAAATTCGTCGTCTGACATGATTGTCTGGGTCAGTTTTAACCCAAGTTCCTTTTTTCCTTGCCTAACCCTAAAAGTAAATGTTCATTTTTTATAAAATTTGTATAGTGTAGTAAGATTACAAACAAAGATCAAATAGACATAGTTAAAAAATACAAATGGGTTTCACGTGAAAAGATTAAAGAGGTTAAAGGTAGGAAAGGGCAACATTTCATCAACGTCAATTTTTGCATTTCAAATAGGTAAGGGCGACATTTCATCAACGTCAATTTTTGCATTTCAAATAGATTTTTGATAAAAAATTTTCCGGTTAAGAATGCTTGTTATGTGATATGATTTGGCTAGATTGTAGATTTTTAGGCAGGTCTTGTTCAAAATTCGCTGAGGATTTTTCGGTTTGGAGACAAGTTAGTCCCAACAAAGTCAAGGTAGTCCCGGGGACAAGTTAGTTCCAATAAAGACAAGTTAGTCCCAATAAAATCAAGTTAGCTCCGGACTGGCAAGTTAGTCCCGCTATGTACGGAGATAGTCAAAACATCTATGTATGGGCTGAGAATAGTCAAGCATCTATGGCTCAGATGGGGATAGTCAAAACATCTATGGCGGTGGCTGGGGATAAACATAATTTTACTATCTTGTCATCTTAGGTTGGTGTCAAGTATGGAAATGTCAAGGTAGTCATAAGATGACAAGGTAGTAAATTATGTCTATTCCCCAGCACCGCCATAGCTGTTTTGACTATCCCCATCCACCGCCATAGCTGTGTTGACTATCCCCGTACATAGCAGAACTAACTTGTCATCCTTGGAACTAACATGTCAGGCTGGGACTAACTTGTCCTCGGGACTAACCTGTCACCCAAGAGATTTTTTCCTGTTGTGATGTAGGCATAAGCGTACCCAAAGGGGTCTAGGGGCTATGTCATGGGCGTAGCTGCATTTTTTTAAACCTGCATTTTAAAGTTTTAAGCTGGCCTCAAAGTTTTGATTAATCTCAAAAAAATCGATATACGTATTCGGATAGCCCATATATGAGCTTGAACTTAATTTTTTGTCGAAAAAATTTTTGACCTCATCCCTTGACTGTGGGTCAAAAAACACTAAAATCGACAAAGTCAATTTTCAAAAAAATCTCAATTTTTTCGCGCTCTAATTTTTCACGCAAAAGATTCCTCAGAAAATTTGGTATGGGGGCACCATATTTCGAAAACCAAAGTTTTATAGCTTTTTTCAAAAATTGGCCTCAAAGTCTTGGCTAATCTCGAAAAACCCGAAAAAGTCGATTTGTTGAGATTAGCCAAAACTTTGAGGCCAATTTCTGAAAAAATGATTTTTGCGACTTTTCGCTTCAATACACAGGTTTTCCCTGGATCAGGGAAGCGCTTTTCCGCTTTGAAAATGTCAAATTCGGACTCCCTGCATGTTTTTATCCCTAGAGGGGTCATTTTCAAAAAAAATTGTTGAAAATTTTTTACGTGAGTGCCCCCCCCCCCCTATTGTATAGTAGCTAAATTTTTTACAGCCTTTACAAAAAGGCTTTTGGACCATAAAGAAAACACCGAGTACAAACCAAATGGTACTGGTTTAAAAATGTAAATTTGCAATTTTGACTATATTTTTTTCAAAAATCCAAAAAATCAATAAATTGAGTGAGCAACAAGGAGATAATCACTACTTGACAGGCCTCAGTTAGTCAAATGAAAAATAATATGTTGTTATACTGACTCGAAATATTTGTTTGCATGTTCAAATCGCGAGTTACAAAACAACTATTTCAGCAAATACAGGGATGAGTCACACAATATACAGGGTGGGCTACACACGTGTACAAACACCCTCGAAAATTTTGACTTTCTGTGGACGGGAAAAAACATAAGGGGAACCAAAGTGATTTTTTTCGATTTTTCAAAAAATTTTCAAAAAGCACCTTAGTCCCTCTTTATGCTTTTCCCGACTCGAAAAATTTTTGTTGAAAAACTTTTTAAAGCTGAAAATGTTCAGATAATTTCGATTTTTGGTTAAGAAAACGGTAAAGTTTGATGAAATCCTTTAATTAAAGCAAAAAATCAGGGCGGCAGGTGAAAATTTTTATGAGAAATACTTGTTTTTAAAGGGCTAGGGCATAATACCCTTAAGGCATACTTAGTATGAAATCCCGTTTTTTATACAGGTCGTCTAAAAAGTTCTGACCATTAATATTTATTATTGAAGGGCATCGCAAGACTATTCAGGATTACCCGCATCATGTCTCTATGAATAGGGGTTCCTGAGGAGATCGGTAGTACTGGTAGTACCGGTACTACCAATACTACCAATCTCCTCAGGAACCCCTATTCATGCAGACATGATGGGGGTAATCCTGAATAGTCTCGCGATGCCCTTCAATAATAAACATTAATGATCAGAACTTTTTAGACGACCTGTACGTAGAATTTTGTTTGGGTTTTAGCTATGGTGTAATTTGATGCTTTTTATAAACAAAGCTTATTTGTATTAAAAAAAGATCTTTGGCTAAAATTTGTCATAAATTTAAAGTATTTTGAAACGGTAAAAATAATATTTTCTTAATAGAACTGAGGGGCCACCAAAATGAGGAATTCTGACTTCAATTGCTTTTTCAAAACGAGTGTTCATTTGCAGTATTGAAAAACACCAATGAATTTTAAAATGTCGATATTTGTTTATAGAAGTCGATTTTTGACGAAATTTTCGACCCTACTAGGGTTTTTCTAGTTGGGGAATCGATTATGCGCATTTTCGAGGCATGAAAAAATGTTTCTAACCCTGATTCAGGGGATACAAATTTTTGAGCCATTTTAGGAGTATAAAACACCCCGATTGTTTCAAAAAGTCTATATATTGACACGAAAACATGAGTTTCGCTCAAAAAGACCGATTGGATCGTATTCAGCATACACTCTTACTCACTACTG
>JAQGBS010001677.1:0-15006 GCA_034698545.1 Acrobeloides obliquus
GTATTTGGACTACAAAATACAAAAATGTAAAAACTACAAATCCGCAACTCGGCATTTCCGAAAAAACAGCCTTTATGCCAATAAAATGACAAAAATTGGCACTAAGACGGAACGTACCTTACCGGTAAGTTAGGCCCTAAACGTAACTTACCGGTAAGTTATGTCCGGAACCTAACTTACTTTCTTGAAAATTTTCAAAGTATAACTTTTTTGTCTTAAGGAATTTTGACATGGGGTCTTGGGCATTTTCGTAGGTCGCATCGAGATCTATAAAAATGTCCAAGATTCCATTTCAAGATTGCTTAAGGCAAAAAAGTTATTATACTTTGAAAATTTAAAAAAAAGTTAGGTTTCGAACATAACTTACCGGTAAGGTACGTTCCGTCCTAGTGCCTAAAAATTTGCTCTTTGTCATTCTTGGAGAAAGGAGTAATTTTTCCCTGCGTTCGGATAGAATTTCAAAATTTCATGCTTTTGTGTCTTTGACTATCCACTCTCTAAAATGGATAGGTGGGGGGAGGGAATGAATTGCCCATTTGTGGCCCTTGTGATTTTTTATGGATAGGCTGATACCCTTATGGACATGTTTCCGACTTACCTTATCCAACACCAAGTCGTATTATGATGGTTCCACATGTTATTCATTTTTTGAGACGCTTTATATCTAATAAAAGCTGCCGCTGCCCATAAATATAACCCGATTGTATGTAAAGCTATCGTAATGGCCACATGACCTATGGCAAAAACCATCCATGACAGATCAAAACCTATTGGAGGATTATTGTAGTCAACCATAAAATCAAATCGAACTATGTAAATTATATAACAAGTCATTTTAAGAATGTCACCCGCTGCGATTACACTGAGCTATAAAAATAAACAATAAATTATCCATGTATATATAAAGTGCATTTCAAACCCAAATGCTAAACTTTTTCTTAGACGCTAGTAGAGAGTGATCTCGTCCGACCTGGCAAGTTAAGCAACGTTGGGACCACCAGGTTCGATCTTTACAAAAAACTATAAATGCATACCAATTTATTGACCACGTATTTCCACATTCTAGGCCTAGTTAAAACCCATATATGAATAAGATTAGCTAGATTTCCAAAAGTACATAAGAAAAGGCTAATATATTTATGATACATTCCATATGAACTATAAATCATATATATTGATAGAAACGTAGTAGGGTATAACGGGATAGATGTTGAACACAGGGTCCTAAACCCCAGGGCCGACCCCATGGGGCCCTGGGGAGCTTTGGGATGACGGGGCTTTGCGTCATTTCAATAAGTTTTTCTCTTTGATAAGTTCGACAGCAATCAGACAATATTAAAATTTTTATTTTTTTGATAAGTTCGACTGTCGAGTTTGATTGTCGAGCTTATCAAAAAAATAAAAATTTTAATGTTGTCTGACTTGCTGTCGAAATTATTAAAGAGCAAAAACTTATTGAAATGACCCAAAGCCCCGTCACCTTAAAAGCCCCCTAGGGCCGGCCCTTTTCGGACCCAATTTGGACATACCCCTTTACCCTCAATGCAGTAATAATAGAAGGCGATGGTGTAGTCAGTTTTTTGCCAAAAATACCAATTTTGTTTTCGTCAAAATTTGATTAATTTCACCAAAATCATCTTTAAAGATCCTTAAAAAATTTTTGCCAAAAAATAATAATTTTTACAAAACAAATTACAGTAATTTTTCAAATTTTTTTTCCAAAAATGCACATTTTTCTCCACCCCTAAAGGTGGACAAGTTTGGGGGACATGATCCCTCAGATATGAAAAAATTGGGTTTTTGAAGAGAAAATGGTAATTTTTCGAATTTTTTCCTGAATTATAAAGTTAGGGAAGCGTTTTCGCACTTCGGGAATGCACACAATTGAGTCCCCGCATAGTATTACCCCTACGGGGTCATTTTTAGAAAAAATTTCGAGTGCCAAATTCATGTAAAAATCACAAAAAGTGCCCTTTTTGTCGCATTTTTGTTTTTAACCAGAAACAAAAAATGTTAAAAATTAGAATTTTTGGTAAATAACGAGCTCCAAGTTTTCTATATCTTTATTCTACTTACTCAGAAATCCCAATAATAAAATTTAAAAATTTCAAAGTGTTGTTATCATTAAGATTGAATAATTCTAACTCTCCCGAACAAATCATGCCTATAAATCAAATATAACAAATAAGTAAACCGATCAACATGATACCCTACGATCTTAACGAAACCTAGCTAGTTTTGTTCGCCATACCCGATTTACTAGGAGAAATAATCGATTATCGGAACTAGTGCACAAAATTTTCCCACCAAAATGCGACCACGCAGGGATGCCGAGTGTGGGAAAAAACTATAAAAGAAGGAAATTCTTTACGGAATGCGAAATTCGGATTCCCCGCATAAAATTACCTCTAAAGGGGTCATTTCTCGCGAAAAAAGTTTAAAAATTTTTATCGAAAAAAATTCACGTTCAGTGCGACGCTTCAACTATACTATCGAATTATCTGCCAATGGCGCTTTTTGATTTTCTATAGGTATGCCCATACGTGAGCAAGCAGAGGGGAGACAGGGACCCAAAATAAGAAGTGGTCTTTGCATAAATTTTTCGGATTTGCAATTTGACGACTTTTTCTAGCCACTGACTAAAATTTATGGATTTGCTGCTATACCCCGAAAATAAGAAGTGGGCTCATGTATTTCGGTTAAAAAACTTAAGAAGTGGGTCCAAATATAGGAGTTTTTACCCAAAAAATCAACTTTTTTCAAATTTTAGGCAAAAACATAAGGGTCCCGTGTTTTTCGGGTTTTGGCCAAAATAAGAAGTGGTATTACAATTTTCGGCCAATAAGAAGAAGTAGGGGAGACAGTCCCCCCCCCCCTTGCTCATGTATGGGTATGCCCATATAGGCTGATTTGTATAGTAGACCCCTCAGCGTCAAGTCTATGAGGGTAAATATGAGGCTAAAAAGATTTCTTACCCCCACATTTATTAATAAAAATGTGATCAGATTTAGATTTGGACTTAAAGAAAGGTTTATACCACTGAAAAGCGCTTTTTTACCCAAAATAACGGTTTTTCAGTGTCATGAATTTTTCCTTAAGTCTAAATCTAATTCTGATTGCATTTTTACTAATAAATGTGGAGGTAAGGAATCTTGTTAGCATCATATTTACTCTCATAGACTTGACCTTGAGGGGTCTACTATACAAACCAGCATATATGAGCATACCTATAGAAAATCAAAAAAGCGCCATTGGCAGATAATTCAGTCATTTCTCCTAGTAAATCGGGTATAGTGAATAAAGCTAGCTAGGTTTCATCAAGACCGTAGGGTATCATGTCGATCGGTTTCCTTAAAAGGGACACTCACGAGGTGTAAGTTCCAGTTTTTTATAATTTTCACGTAGAAAGATAGTAGAGGCCAATATAAGGCATACATAAAAAAATTAGGTGCCAATGGGCCGTCTATGACCATATAATAAAAAGGATTGAGTGGCGAGTTCGAGTTCTCTATGGTCAAAATTTTTTTGCAGTTTTTTTCAATTTTTATTATATGGTCATAGAAGGCCCATTGGCACCTAATTTTTTTATGTACACCTTATATTGGCCTCTACTATCTTTCTACGTGAAAATTATAAAAACTGGGACTTACACCTCGTGAGTGTCCCTTGTTAGTGAATATAGCAATAAATTTTTTAAACTAGCTCAAATGACTGCTCTATGCTAGACGCGATTTAATCATTAAAAAATTAAGTAATATATCTAATTGAGTAAAAATATATGCTTAATTGGACTATTATTTAAAAATGAAAACCAAAAACCTATATGATATCATAAAACTCACAAGGGCATCAATTTCTGCTAAATAAGCAGCAAGATAAATAAGCAAAAAAGGCAGTGCCAGGGATGGGTGGCTATTTGGATTCAACCCTATCCAAAAATAAAAATAAGCTAAACAAGAAAATGAAAATCCCTCTTATTTTTAAGAATCATCTTTATGTTTTTACCCGAAAATTTGAAAACATTAGAGCATTTTTTTAGAAAATATTAATAATTTCATAAAAAATATGACCCCAATTAAAATTGAAGTAATTTTCTGTGCCACATCAATTTGTATATAATTCTAGTGCCCTTGAATGTGTAATTGGTTATTATTAAGAGTTTAGAAGTTAGGAGTAGTAGTATTTAATGTAGTGCGTGACGAATGTACTTTAAAAGTAGCTCCACGAGTAAAAACAATCAGAAAACGCAGAGTACAGGGTGCGACAAAAGTTCTATATTGACCTAAAAACGATATAAACGCATCTGTGCCCAAATATAGATTTATTTTAGAGTTAGGAAACCGATAGAAAATGGATCGGTTTTAGTTTCGGTTTTGGGTCATCCAGATTGGTTTTAAATTGGAAAAATTGTTAACGGTTTTTCGAATACCACCACATAAAATTACACTGTTTTGGAGTAATTTCAAATTGATATATCTCCTCTAAATTGAAGCGTAAGGGGCTGTCCAGATATTACGTTATCAATTTTTTCAGATTTTTGGACCCCCTCCCCCCACGTTATCAAAAATTCATTAGCGTATCAACTTTTTGTGGAGAGGGCTGACCCCCCTCCCCCAACATGATAACGTAATATTTGGATGGCCCTTAACTGCATTTTTACTTTATACTGGGGGTTTTCCGCGCAGAGAATCAATCCCACAGATTTTGAGTGATTTCGAAATATTCTTGACCCTCTATCTGGAAAAACGTAGAACTTTTGCCGCATCCGTTCTCGAAAATGACGTGCAAAAACTCCTCCGTAAAATATTAAGCGATGTGGAATTTTAATCTAACAAAAACATGTAAATGCGGAAAGTCAAATTGTCTTACGCGATAAATAAGTTAGTTATAAGAATTAATTAAAAAATTTTTAAAAGTATGATGTTGGATGCATGAGTCAGATATAGAACGTTGGCATGAAAACCGGTGCAATATTCTAGATAAGGGGTACGCCAGTAGGCTTTCTAACTGGCATCCACGGCCGCTGCTGGTCTGGCCCAGACAGGGTCGAGCCGCGGCCCAGCTCGACTCATCCTTTTATCCTCCTTTTAGGGCCGAACCTAAAATATAAAAATCGATTATTTCATTGAATTTAATCTCCAACTAGAGGACCACCTCATGTGAGCAGGGTGGGGGAGACCACCTCATCGGGAGTCCCCTCCCCCGCCTTGCCGACCTATGATTTGGACCTTTCTTGTTAGGAAGGCAAAAATATGTAAATTTGAGCTTATGTTTCCTAAAAATATCATCAAAATTTTTCGCGTTTAAAAACGGAGGATCCTCTAAAAAACTTATTCTACACGGATCTAGAGCAAAAGCAAACTTAGTTTCCAACATTATGCATTACTTTCGGAATCTCAAGTTTTTTATAAACCGGATAAGAGTTTTATTTCAGAAAAGAATAAAAAATAGATGAAAAAGATTGTAGAGGAAATATAAGATCTTCAATTTGCGTCATGGGATTTGATTAGCTTAGTATAAAAACATAAGCTTAGGCATATGCTAAAGCTTTTTTTATTTAGCTTTAAGCAACCTCTTAATTAGTTATTGATAAGTACCGAGACCGAGCGCCTATCGGCGCTCAAAGCGTGGACTTACATGGCATCCCTGCATGGTCGTGCATAAATTATAAATGTCATCATTGAATTCTCCATGGCCGAAAACCCTGTTGTAGTCGAAAACCGCACTTTTGCGATTTTTCGAGCAATTTTTTGTCAAAAGAAATTTTGAAGCTGTACGGCCTGGGGGGGGGCGCACTTAACATGACTCCAAAGGCCGAAATAGAAAAACGTTAAAATTTTTATAGAAACACACCCCCTAGGGGTAAAAATTGACGCGGAACACGCTGGTGCTATTATTTTCACTCCAAAATCTTTGAAAACATATGAATTTTTGCACTTTTTTCATAATAATCTTTATACAAGTTAACTCAAGTTGATAAAGATTATTATTGAGAAAAATGCAAGCATTCATATGTTTTCGAAGATTTTGGAGTGAAAATAATAGCACCAGTGTGTTTCGCGTCAATTTTTACCTCTAGGGGGTGTGTTTCTATAAAAATTTTAACGTTTTTCTACTTCGGCCTTTGAAGTCACGTTAAATGCGCCCCCTAGGCCGTACAGCTCCGAAATTTTTTAAAATTTTTCAGAATGACCCTATGGGGGGTTTTTCTATGCGAAAAATCGTTTGCGTGCATTGAAAAATCTTCAAAACGCTTCCTTGATCATGAAATCGTTAAAAAAACCAGAATTTTTCATTTTTTAAAATTTTTTAACGATTTCATGACTAAGGAAGCGTTTTGAAGAATTTTTAATGCACGCAAACGATTCCTCGCATAGAAAAACCCCTCATAGGGTCGTTTTGAAAAAATTTAAAAAAATTTTTTTTGGCAAAAAATTGCTCGAAAAATCGCAAAAGTGCGGTTTTTTTACCATCCTGTATAAGGGTGTTTACACATGGGAGCTTTTGTAAATAAAAAATTATGAACTTTTTGCTAGGGAAGGACAAAATTCCAGAGAAGCTTTTTGTTACAACAATGTTTTCTAATAATCTTATAAACAAATTTTCAGAAAAATTTATTTCAAACCACCGGCGAAAATTTGTTTGATTTGGCATGTAAACATACTGGTAGACTAAGAGTAAAAGAACAGGAAAAGCCGAAAAATATAATAAATTAATAATTTTGTTTGATGGAATGAAAGTAATTGAAATGAGAAAATATAGGAGTAATTCCCAGAAAGAAAAATAATTCTAAAATATAAAAATTCGTGATATAATTACTATACAAATAGCTTCTTTGTCAGAGAAGAACGATTAACGATTAAGTCCATACATGAAATTATAAACAAATTATGTAAAGAAGCTATATCCATGAACATACACGTATATAAGGGTGTCAATTTTGATTGCACGTACTTCCGAAGCTTGAAAATGCTTCTTTGACCTTCATCCGTGAAAAATTTTGTTTTTAGCCCAGCAAAATTTATGTAATTATATACATTTATTTATAAATTTTATATGTCATTATCCAATAATTATTCATCGAAATTATCGTCTTCTATATATATACAGGTCAGTCTGAAAATAATTGGCATCGGAGTGCATTCGTGTAGGGCATCATGTGTAGTGCACGAATATATCCCGTGTTACCGGTAAGAGTGGGGGTCCCTGTGGAGATATGGCATGAAAAAGACACATTTCCAACCCCCTAAGGTTAAGTACCCCACATTCATCCTAGTTGATCTCCGGCTATACGAGGCCTAGGCCAAAAGTGTCAAGCTATGAAATGGGCATCAGTTGTAGGTCTCGGTAGCATAATGGTAGCATTTCCAAACCTTGAAAACGCTTCCTTGACCTTGATTCAGGGAAGAGATGTGTGTATTGAAGCTAAACAGGCTAATACATGGTCAGAGATGTGTTTTCCTGTCCGGCAATACGCGCAATCGATTTCTCTCTTAGAAAAGTCTCTTTTAGGATTATTTTTATGAAAACTTAAAACCTTGAAAAATTTTGAGCAAAAATCGCAAAAGTGCCATTTTTTGAGCACCCTGTAAAAATATTTAAAACTCTAATGTAGTTTCAGTTGAACCCCATAATGCAATAATGAATGATTATAAGCGCATGATGTGCTTGTTAAGCGTTGAGGGAATAACAACAAAAATTGACACCTACAGCAATACTTTATAATCACCTGACACCTATAGCGGGACTAAAATTAGATTTATGAAAATTTATCAACGTTTAAGAAACATGTAAAACAATTAAAAAAGCTAAAAAAGACTAGTAAAAAATACGATATTTAAAAAATAAGCATACTGGCACACAAAATCGCAAAAGAAATGAGAAGATCGAAAAAAACGGATGTACTTTGTTTTTCCTATTCCACTCACTGGGTTTTGTCATTCTCTGGGGCATTAATGATTCAATTAGGGAGCTTAACCGCCAAAAGCAACACGAATTGACTATGTTTTTATAGCTCCAAATTAGAATTTTTTATTAATAAAAGTGATGAAGTCTAAAATTGAATTTGCAATTGAACAAATGAAACTTTATTTAGCAATGAACTTTAGTTCATAATTTCATACAGTTTTTTCACTAGTGCGGTTGAAAAAAACTGGCGCCCCGTGGTGCAGTTAGTGGCGTAACTACATGGAGGAATGGCAGCATCTTCTTACCCGTTCCGGCACGAAGGGCCGAAAAATATAAGAGCGCTAGTGATTTTTTCAGTTGCGAAGAATTTTTGATTTTTTATCTATATTTTTTGAAAATTTTTGTTTAAGGCATCATACTTCCGTCGTGACACGACAATGCATTTTTTTATCGCGCGACGCGTCGCTAGTTGGCGTTTATAGTTTGTCGCGCGACGCGTCGTGAATTAGTATTTATAGTTTGTTGCGTGACGCGTTTAACAAGCCTTGGTGGTGTAGTGACAAAGCATTGGCTTAGTTGCCACAAGGTCTTGGGTTCGAATCCCACTGGGAGCCAAATTTTTTGCTGCTCGGCCTTGTGTCGCTTTCAAAAAGTCAAGAAATCTCCTCTTAAAACTTTACAAGAAATTCAATAGTAGAGTACTCATGATTTAATTTTGTTTACATAAAAAATTTTTTATTTCAAATTAACTTCGTTTAATAAATTTTTTACGCTCATTTGTAATCTTATTTTTCTTGATTGAGTCGAGTTTTGAAATGTTTTTCTGGTCTTCTGGTATGGCAACCGGATTCTTTTGACAAATAAACCCTGCCGGATCAGTTCCACAACAACGTTGAAACCATTTTCCAGTGCTTGCATCTAATTGTGCGCACTTATTTCTACGATGATATGATGGGCGTCTTCCTAAAATTAAAAAGCTTATACAGGCAAAAAATCAAAGTCGCAGCAGGTATAGAGGATCAAGTTTTCCCTAATTCTCCAGCTAACCGTCTCTCAAGGCTAATATCCTGATTTTCCTGGCTATACAAAATTATATAATTTTACCTCCTTCCCAATTTTCAAAGTCTAATTCAGTATAATCCGAAAATATAATCCGATTCAAGTTATCAAACCGTATAGCACCAATCCAAATTGTACCAACTTGTTTGGCTAATTCTAAAAATACCAAACTTACAATATTGGCCTGTGACAAAAAAAAACCTGTGACAAATTGATTTTCAAAGGCACTATGGATAGAAACATGATGAGCATCAAGATGATCGCAATAAAATTCAGCAGTAGACCAATCAGTTGGTGGTTTAAAAAGCTTATAACATTTCTTACTAATAGGGGAGTATGTCCAATCAGGTGATCCACAAATGCTTTTAGCAAAAACTAAAAGGAAATGCTTTTATGAGACACAACAGAAAATCTGTTGTACAACAGGAAGTATAGTTTTGTTCCGAAATGGGGTCGGGACCTCGGATCTCTGGGACCCATTTGGGTCCAATAAACATTGTTTGATCCAGTAGGGGGAGGACACTGGCCTGGGGTGGATGATTTTTGTCATGTTTTTCGTCTACTTGGGTGGGTGGATGAAATTTTTTCAAGATTTTGTCAAAATTACATTGATCCCCTCTTATGATTTTTTCTCAAAATTTTAAATATTTCTCGTGGGTGGGTGATAGAAAGGGGAGGGGATTGTCCCCTACTGGATATTTATGACCCTTGGCACGGGACCCAAATGGGGTCCATGGGTCGTTTGGGATATCCTTGAGCAGACCCATAGGAAGATGGTCCGTTTCGGGGTAGCCCCCTCCAAAACTGTGGCTAAAAACAAATTTAGTTAAAATCATAAGAGGATATCATTAGGAAAATTTGGACTTTTTTGGATTTCAAGGGTGGCCTCGGGCCCCAGGGGCTCCCAAGTAGCTATGGGCCTGCCCATGGGTCTCGGATCCGGGTCCCTTGGCTTCTATCCCCCCCCCCCCCAAAAAGTTTCTCTTTTGGAGTATGGTTTGTTCAGATTGTAATCATTAAGTCTCTTACCCGCATTTAATAAACTAGCAGACAAAAAGAAAACTAAATAATAATTCATTTTGTACTGATTTAAAACACCTACTTTTTTGCATAAACACTGTCCTTTTATATCACTTATCTTTACAAGAAAAATGAATCAGTTCATCGACTCAAACACGTAGATCAATCATATCATTTCCGGATAAAACCCAATCGGCCTCTTTTAAAGCCTGATACAAACATATACGACGGAAACAATTTTTATTTTCTTTGTTTATTAGGTCTTCTTTTCACGGATTTGCATCTTTTTCGTGACAATTAAAAATCGAGAGCTGTCAGGCTGTGAATTGATTACTTCCTACGAACAAGAAAGTGGAGCAAACCGGGTTGGATAGATGCGCCTTCTGTCCTTTTATCCAGCGCAAAGTTTATTTATCATTTTGATTTTATTACCTTACTGGCGCCTTAGTCATCGAATATTAGGTCATTCGTGAAGTTTCGTTGAAAAATACTCACCTCCTACAAAAGTTTTGCAAAAAACTTTTTATTTGTATAAAAAATAAACATATATCCTACATCTTCTTTTATAAAACGCGTAATGACTTTCTGTCCGGACTAAATTTTGAAGGTACGATCTAAATACACGCTCAAAAAAATTTTGTTAATTTAAGTAGAATTCTGCTTAAAATCGCTCTTGGTAGAAAAATGCTTAAATTTAAGCATAATTCTTCTTAAAATACTTAATTTTAAGAAGAATTATGCTTAAATTTAAGCATTTTTCTACCAAGAGCGATTTTAAGCAGAATTCTACTTAAATTAGCAAATTTTTTTTGAGCGTGTAGGACTATCGATATGCCATCGTAAAGAGGATGAAATTCTAAGACTTTTACATCATTTTCAGCGCCCTAATTATATTGCCTGATTCGATTAAAAGTTGTTTATCGACACGATTTGATGAAACATTAGAAAATTCGAAATTTTAACGTAAAAATTAGTCTATTCGACACTTTCCTGCAGTTAAAAGTCAAAAATTCCTTTGTATTTGTGTTCCCCATACCCGAAAACCCCGGGTACAAAAAACCAGCCAATTTTGACAACTTTTTGAAAAATCAATTTTTCCCATTCGTAAATGTTTAAAAAATTTTGTCTTCGATTTCGGTGTCAATCGTTTTCTTTTATCGTCTCCTACAACATTTGATTTAGCGTTCCGGATTTAAATTTACGAAAATATTTTTTCTTGTAGTATTTTATATTTCTTTTTGCAATATAAATATTTTTTTGTAATATTTTTTGGATGTAATATCGAGTATTTTTTGTAATATTTTTTTGAATGTAATATAGAGTATTTTTTTGATGTAATATTTTTGAGATATTTTTTTGTAACATTTTTTCTGAATCCAGATCCTGAATCAGAATTCGGATTTAGAATCAGAATCCAAATTCAGAATCCGAATTCGGATTCAAAATTCAGATTCAGAATCTGGATTTGGATTCTGAATCCGGATTCAAAATCCGAATCCTGATTCAGAATCCGAATTCGTATTCAGAATCCGGATTCTGAATTCGGATTTTGAATTGGATTCCGAATCCGGATCCAGAACCCTAATTCAAAATCCAGATTTAAAATCCGAATTCAGAATCCGAATCTTAGTACACAAAAAATATTACATCAAAAAATACCGTCGGTAAATTTAATCTGCAAAAGTTGCGGTTGCACGCATGTACATTACACCTTTTATAGGCTGGGGTCTTTTGGTGCTCTCACATATGCGCAACGACACTTGCGCACCAGACTTTTAAGCACTCGATTTTTGCGCCTAGACATTTGTGCTCTATAATTGCGAAACGACATTTGCGCATCCGACATATGCGCTCTAATAATTGCGTCCTATGTTTTTGATCAAAAAAATTCGTGATTCATAATTTTTCGAAATTTCATAATTTGTATTAAGAAATTGACCAAAAATAATTTTGTAATTTGTAATACATATGTTACCCATCTGTTCTGTATTCTCTAGAGTTTCAGTAGACTTCACTATCAATAGTTTAGGCTGTTTTTAGGGGGGATCTCCAAAACTTTTAATTCTGCCAATCTTACATAAAGTGGTTAGAATAACCAGCCACCCCAAGAATGACGTTAGGGGAAAAAGTCAAGTGGCAATTCATCCCACCCTCTCCCCGAAATTCAAAAAATAAAAAATTTTCCTAATAGTCTTTCCACGCGCAAGAACTTTTTTGCGCACTCTATTTGAATAAATATAAATGTTTTATTTAATTAATATGTCACAATTAGTATTAGAAGAATTCACTCATGCTTTCGTATCTACTCTGCCCCATTGATTTCTATGATGTTCAAAATAGACTTTTCTTTCATCATAAGGCGCAATCTTGTTTATTTTTGCTGAACTTCTTTTATTAATAGGTATACCAAACAGAAAATTCAACATTATTGCTCTGATATCTTCCATCCAGAAGATAAAAAATGTTGGTGCAGCACAAAAGAAAATCTGGAGATTCAATTTAACAACAGAGGCCAAAATTAGTGAAATTCCATCAGGGCTTTTGCTAAGGGTTAGTAATAGGGTATAGAAAATACCAAGGCCTATGATGAATATTGTTGAGACTAGTTGTTGAGGAATTAGTTTTTGGCAGACGCGAAGATTTTCTCGAATCTAGAATATTTCATCTTTTTGTAAAAATTTTAGGAATATTAAGCCTTTATAAAGTTCCATCCCCACCCTATTTTTTGCGTCGATGAACGGGAGGAGGCGGAGGTACACAATGCCACGCAGTTCATGCAGCCCTGCGTGCTTTTTATAGACAAAAGTTGCTGTCCGGTCTTCTTGTGTTAAGATGCAAAAATTTTCGTGACAATTGCAAAATTTTAAATTCGGTTGAGATTGGAACCCTCAATCTATAAATGTCCTAACCACCAGGCTATGATGACATGCTGGAAATATGGGCATTATGTATGTAGTTTTACTCGTCTCAATAAGAAGAATAAATGGTGTATACCGTTTTTTAAAATTATTCGGATTTTAAACATTTTTATTTTCGTCCGCCGTGAAACAAAAACAGGTGTTAGGGGTCAACAAATATTACGTTATCATGCTAGGGGAAGGAAGCCAGCCCTCTCCACAAAAAAGTGACTAGTACATTTTTAATAGCGTGGGGGGGGGGGGGTAAAAAATTCGAAAAAATTGATAACGTAATATCTGGACAGCCCCTTATGAGGAACAAAAATTTATGTCCACATCAGTATAGTCCAGATTTCTTATCTTACTTGAAATTTTTTGTTCAAAGACATTGTATACACATACTTTAAGTAATATCTATTCTTCTTATAAACATAAACTAGGATCTAGGAAATTATTTTTATACTTCAAATTTAATTTTTGTTTACCGGAAGTGTTATTACATTCATAGTCATAGTAATAACAGAAAGTGCAGTTATTGGTAAAATCCCAATAAATCGAAGGAATTGAAATATTCCAAGAATTATAATAGCACAGGACATAATTACAGATGATATAAATGAATTTTGCTGTTTTTCATATTTGGACGGGTCTTTCGTTGCAATAAATCTATCAATAATAAGTCCGGAGCATGCTGAATCACCCAACATGAGCGCGAACTCTTGGAAAATGTGAAAAATTCTTAAGAGTCCAAATAAGGAAACGTCTAAATTTTGAGCAAAAGATATATTGAACACAGACACATTCTCGGTCGCATCCCTCCTCAATCCAAAAAAAATTCTTGAAAATTTAGCTAGATGATTAGCGCACTAGGCACGAATCTACTCTACACGTAGATTAGATCCGAATCTAGTCTACGCGTAGATTAGATTCCCAGTTGTAACAAAATTTACGTCCTGTGTTAGAAACACTGAGTTTTGTATTCTAAAGTTCAATAAAACAAGAACACAAACGAGCCCAAGGCAAATTTTTTAGCAGATTAGATTTCGAAGTTTCAAATGAGAATAACTTTTCAGGATCATCGAATTTTCTAATGCGGTTTCAACAAAGTTATAGTTTACAACAAGAAGCATAAAAATGTAAAAGACCACATTCGAAAATTCGATAACTCTGAAAAGTTATTCTCACTTTAAACTTCAGAATCTAATCGACGCGTAGATTAAATTTCGGATCTAATCTACGGTAGAGTAGATCCATTCCCAGTACCATGATTAGAAACCTTTTTGGTCGTAACGAGTAGTACGTCAAAGACCTAAGCTCTTTACGCATGGGTGTGGGCGAAAAGCCGATTTTTTGTTAGACTACCAAATAATAATTTACCTTCAGCAAGACACGTAAAGGCAATCAAAAATAAAATAAATCGAGAAGTTTGATAAAAATAAAAAGCTGCTAAACAGTAATAGAAAAACATCCGAACATTTTTATGCAAAATTTTCATTTGTACACTTTTTACTATACAAATATTGCACAAAATAACTATTGGTATACTGATTAACATAAAAAGAAATTCCGTGTAATGTATCCATCCAACTATGTATTTAGTAGTAAAATCATCAATATCGCCTTTAAAATTGGAAACATTTTATTTTAGAACCTGGATACCGAGCTCAGCCACTCTTCCAAGCGTCCCCGAGCACTTCCAAGCGCCTACGAGTCTTTCGAGCGCTTTTAAAGTTCTCTCAAAATTCGAAAAAAACTATTAGTCTGACAAACACAAACTAGTCTGGCTTTGTAGGACTATTTGGTGTGACAAATTTATAACGTAAAAATTAAATTTTTTCGATTTTCTAATTTCTCCTGCGCTCAAAATCAAACAATTCTTTCGGATTCGTATTCCCCATACCTGAAAACCCCGGGGTGCAAAAAACAAGGGGTAAAAAATCAAAAAACTAAATTTTTCACTAAATTTCACAAAAGTGATGTCAAAAGTCTTAGATAAAAGTCTTTGCCCTGATCACGATGACGTATTGTGGACCAGTCCAGTCAGATACAACCATATGAAAAAATGATATATTCGGAAAGATTATGAAAAATGGAGCATTTTTTGTTTTTACGGCATGTTCTG
>JAQGBS010001678.1:0-15003 GCA_034698545.1 Acrobeloides obliquus
AAAAATCGCGAAAAAAATCACCTTGGGGGACCAAGGTAATGTGCCCTCCCCTTCCGAAATTTCTGGTTACGTCCCTGGTGGTCTGTCGTAATTTTTTTTATAAAGCACAACCCTCTTGGTCCCCAGCACAACCCCACAATCCTGATTTGTCGTAACGACAGACCAAAATAATAAAATCACCCCTCTCCCTCGGCACGACCCTCTTTCCTCTCCCCCGCACAACCCTCTCGACCCCTCGGCGAGAGGGTTGTGTAAAGAACAATGTACCTGTGGGTACATATGCCGCTCAGAGTCACTTTCGGAGATTCCGCGAGCGCCAGAGGCACTCGGCCCCCGGTACTGGCTATTATTTGCCAAAATTGTGATTTTTAGTCAAATGTTTCATTTCTGTCATTTTTTCAAGTGAAATTAATTCTATTTAGACCAACACAATCCAAGATGCCAAGCCTGCCAACTCAGTTGCAATTTTTGCTTAATCCAATGTTAATCCCAGGGCGACAAAAACTACGAACATTGTGCAAGCAGTTGTAGTGGCTGCAAGGAAATTTGCGAAATATTACCCGATCAAGGTTCACGAATAAAACATCACACCAATCTGGTATGTCAAGAAGTGTGCCGAGGTGAATGCAATAGGGACTCAAAAGGATGCCAATAATGCTTACAAAATTGCAAACAGGATAGACAATGAGGGAAACAAGAGTAAGGAAAAGGTATAGGAAAATTGCAGAAACAATATGCATCATCCTATACATTTCAGAGCATGAGAGATTGATGTTGACTTTTACTTGAATTAAGTCTTTGATCCTCTCAACTTTTAACGAATTTCTAGTACCCGCCCATTGTGCGGAATAAAGTGAATATAATTCTCTCGACAAATGCGTTGGAAACAGGAACTAAACATGAAGATTGCAGGCGCATCATTGAAAAAAATTACCTGAAAGAATTTCACTGACCAATATGTAAAGATTGGGAAGATCGGCTTTGAAAATCTGCTTCCATTTTTCTTCATTAATACTTTTTTTCGAAAATCTCTTTTTGTTCCATAAATTCGTATCGCTACTTTTTGGAGTATATCTAGCTAGGAAAGGCCGTTTTCGATGAAATTTTTTTCAAAATTGATTAAGAGGCTCTCAGGAATACGATTGTGCAGTTAACTTTTTGAATGGAGCAGGTTTTCGCGTCAATAAACATTTTTTCAAAGTGGCCCATTTTATGGGAATTCCAAACGTACGAGTACCTTCCGGTGGTCAAAATCAAAAAATTCCTTCAGATTCGTGTTTCCCATACCCGAAAATCACCGGGTACAAAATAAGCCATTTTGGTGAACTTTTAGAGGATTCGAGTTTTTGTCTCCATGGGGTAAAAAACTCGAATTTTCAAAAATTTCTCAAAATCGGCTGGATTTTTGTACTTATTATATGGAGCAAACTAATAGCTACACCCTTGGATCCAAGTTCCATTGACAGAAGTCGTCCTATGTATCTTTCGAACTTTTTTGTCTCCATTGAAGCAAATATCACTTCCAAGACCCACAAAAAATATGTATAGATCATAATTTTTCATATTTTAGACCAAATTGGCCAACAAAAATGCACCGACTGTATCAATCAATGCCGTGAATGTATTGCTCAAAACCACCAACAATGCCGTGGAGATGAACAAAATTCCGGAATGTGTTGAATGTCGTGAAACTTGTCGAAAATGTCGTGATCTATGCCATTAATTAAAAGTGGAAAAATTTTTGACAAATTTGTTGAAAAAATGGGAAATTGTAGAAGTTTGTGTAGAAAATATGAAAATTTGGTCATTTTTTGTGAAAAATCTAATGGGGGACCATTAAGATTTTTGAAAATTTTTTGGCAAAATCTTAAGAGGGTGATTTTTTTAATGATTTTTTTCGACTTTTAAAAATTTTAGGGGGGATAATTACCCCTTTATCCCCCCTCTGGATATGGCACTGGGGGGGGGGGACCTTTTGGATTTTTAAACTTTTTTTGGCCTATAGGGGGGGGGAGGGGTACATGTGTCCCCTGTACCCCTCCCCCCTACGGCCATGGTTTTTATCTTTTAGTTGTTAGTTCGATTTTTCCAGGTTTGAAACCAAGTCTTTCGAATTACCAAATTTTTATTTACATGTAAAATAAAAAAATTCATTTTCAAGTTTACAAAATCCCATATTTCCATGTAAAGTCAAAACAGACTCTAAAAATAAGCCACGTAAATAATTTTCTGATAAGCTAGGTAGAAAAACAATTTTTCATATACAATTCATGTTCAAATATTTGCATTTTCAAAAATATTGTAGTTTTTATGCAAATAAACCTGTTGGCCAATGCCGTCTTTTACTGATAAGAAGTGTTTTTCCACGCCTGTTTTGAGGGTGTCATATTTTTTATGAAAAATATTTTTGGATCTATCTAGGTTGTTTCGACTTTGGTGCGTAAAATGGATGGGTATACAGGGTGTCCCAGTAGGTTGGAACTATCATTGATTTGAGGGGCTCTCGTCATCCAATCGGTTATTTTCGATGCGGTTTTTTGCAGGAGAGCTTAGACGATTCTGCTTCAGATCCTATAAAAATATTCAAAATTCGTATTTTCTGATATGCAAATATTTCAGTTTGAAGTTTTTAAAGCAACCTTTCTCCGTCTTCTCAATAAGGTAGAAATTTGATTTTCACATAATCTCATAGTTTAGTGATGCCCCAACAACGTAAAAAACCATTAAAAAAACGTATCAAAAAATCTTTTAACAGTGATGAGAAATAGAATTGTCAAAACTGAAAAAAATGATAAAGAATTTAAGATTGTGGGTCGAATTGGCCATAGTAGCGCAGTAGATTGCGTGTTTGACTGTTGCCCGAAAGGTCGCGGGTTCGATACCCAGCTTCGTCGCTTGATTTTTGCCCAAAAATTGGTCTCAATTTTGACAATTCTATTTCTCATCACTGTTAAAAGATTTTTTGATAAGGTTTTTTTACGTTGTTGGGGCATCACTAAGCTATCAGATTATGTTAAAATCAAATCTCTACCTTATTGGGAAGGCGGAGAAAAGTTGCTTTAAAACTTCAAACTTAAAAATTCGCATATCAGAAAATGCGAATTTTGAATATTTTTATAGGATTTGAAGCAGAATCGTCTTAGCTCTCTTCTACATAAAACTGAATCGAAAATGACCGATTGGATGACAAGAAACCCTCAAATCAATGATAGTCCCAACCTACTGGGACACCCTGTATAAAGAGAGTATTACGAGAGGTAAGGTGTGTATCAAAACATGAAGCTGTTTATATTCCTATTTTTTCTGGCCGTTACATATGGACATCACGGAGGTAAATCAATTTTACAAGGCTTGAAGTAGAGCCCAGGGCGGGGCCCCAATCGGGGATCCCCTGTTCCTTTTCCTCGGTTTTTGGGGCCGGGGACATCCCATTTTTCACCAGAATTTCCCATTTTCAAGAAAAAACCCGTCGATTTGGGAGCACTGCTGTAATTTGAAATTTCAAAAAAACGTTTTCTTGACCTTGATTCAGGGAATAGAGTTGGTGTATTGATGCGAAAATCGAAAAATTTTCTTTTTTTCGCCCGTACACTAACCCCATTCCTTGAATAGGGTTCAAGGAAATTTTTTCATGCTTAGAAAATGCGCGTAATCGATTCCCCGTATAAAATTATACCCCCAGATGAATGATTTCCGGACGAAGATAGAAAAATTTTCGATTTTTGTGTGAATACACCAATCCCCATTCCCTGAATCAGGGTCAAGTAAGCGTTTTCATGCTTCGGGAATGCGCGCAATCGATTCCCCGCATAAAATTACCCCCATATGGGTCATTTTTAGTAAAAATTTTTTAATGACTATAATTTTTTATTGCATTGCAAAAAGCAATGCGTTCCAAAATTTCCATTTTTCTAACACAGCGAGAAACTGGTCAGAACATGAAATTACCTCAAACTTGGGTAATTAAACCGACTAATGTGTCGAATACTGGATCTTCTGCTATAAAGTATTTTCTTTTTGATACTTTTTGGCTAAAATTTCCACATAAAAATTATGAGAGCAGACAAAAAAGATATGCATCGTTCGTTCATTGGAGATGAGAAATAGAACGAAAAGAATATTGTACATATCATTTCGCCTACTCTCATACTATTTCCATGTGAGAATTTTAGCCTAAACGCATCAAAGGGAAAAGACTTTAGAGAAGAAGATCCAGCATTTGACCCAGTCGTCGGTTTAATTACCCAAGTTTGAGGTAATTTCATGTTCTGACCAGCTTCTCGCTGTGTTAGGAAAATGGAAATTTTGGAATGCATTGCTTTTTGCAATGCAATAATAAAAATGGCCGAAAATAGTCAAAAAATGACGTATTTCGCTTGTTTTTGTGGTCACCTTATGATTTTTTCTTCGAAAACTGATCATTTTTCAATTAAAAAATCGTTTCCCATTTTTATAAGTTTGACTTTACCTAACTGATGCAGCCCGTTTAAAAGAGCTTGAAATTATAGAGCCCGACCAACATGGTGACCAAAACTGCTCACAACAATGCCAAACTCAATGCTTTCCTTGTGAAAACATCTGCCGGAAGCAGACAATCAATAGTTCTCAAAAAGATTGTCAAACATGCCAACAGCAATGCCAACAATGCCTCACATTGTGTCATGATGGTGGACAAGAAAATGGAGGTATGGGAAACAATTTTTTCTTCCTAGTCTGATCCTTTAACACTCTTTACAATTTTCAGTACTCGACAACAACACACCATGTTGTCAAGGATGTCTAGAATTATGCGCACATAAGTTAGGCAAAGCACGATCTCGAGGCCGTTAGATTTAAATCCGGAGCGCCAAAACAAAAGTTGTAGGGGACGATGAGAGAAGATAATCGACACCACTTTTATGGGGGTACCTCCTCAAAAAATTTTCAATTTTTTCGAAAAAATAATAGTACCTATAGTTAAATATAAAGAACAATGTACCTGTGGGTACATATGCCATTCAGAGTCACTTTCTGAGATTCCGCGAGCGCCGGAGGCGCTCAGCCCCCGGTACTGGCTATTATTTGCCAAAATTGTGATTTTTGGTCAAAAGTTGCATTTCTGACATTTTTTCAAGTAAAATTAATTCTATTTAGACCAACACAATCCAAGATGCCAAGCCTGCCAACTCAGTTGCAAGTTTTGCTTAATCCAATGTCAATCCCAGGGTGGCAAAAACTGCGAATATTGTGCAAACAATTGTGGTGGCTGCAAGAAAATTTGCGAAGTATTACCTGATCAAGGTTCACGAATAAAAAATTACACCAATCAGGTATGTCAAGAGATGTGCAGAGGCGAGTGCCATAGGCACTCAAAAGGATGCCAACAATGCTTACAAAATTGCAAAGGGGATGGACAAGAAGGGGAACAAGGGAAAGAAAAAGTTCTAGGAGAATTTCAGAAGCAATATTCAGCATCCTGTACATTTCAGAGCATGAGAGATTGTAGTTGACTTTTACTTGAACTAAGTCTTTGATTTCATTTGAAGTTGCCTGAATTGCAAGAAGCATGGTAATACACGGAAATACAATTCAGGGAACTCTTTCTTTTTTTATTTATGTGTAATTACATTTTTCGACAATTTTTATGCCATTTTTAATAAAATGTTGCCAGCGCGTAAAAATCAGCAACTTTATTGAAAAGCAGCACTTTTCTGATAAATCAGCATATTTTTTATTTTTCAGATTTTTAGACACCTCAAAAACAGCACTTTGCTGAAAAATCAATAGCTTGGGGACAAAATGTAGGATGCAGTGAACTCTGCCAAGCGGCGTGTCAGAAGGATCAGGATAAAGACCAAGGACAAGGTGGGCAAAAAGAAAGAAAATCACAAGAAGAATGTTTTACTAAATGTTTTACTGCATGTCGTCAAGTAATGGTGGTGAAAAGACAAACGGGAGAGCAAGATCAATACAAGACTGGTTGCCATGCCGAGTGCCGTCAAATATGTACTCAGTTTGGACATGGTCAGCAATGTCGTGAATGTTTTAGCAATTGTCGACAAGGAGAACAAGGACGGGGTAGGATCAAAATCTGTTGGGGGGGGGGGGGGGGTAAAATCACAAATGAGTAAGAATTGTTTAAAACAACTACACTCCTATTAGCACAAACCTCAAGCCCACTCCCTTCTCAGCCAGAAACTGGAATCTATGATCTGACTGGAATTGAGACAGTGGACTTCGGTCTTAATAATGTCGAGACTAAGAGGCCAGATCCATGTGATGCCTTGATCATGGGATCCAGACAGTGGCGTAGCTAAGGGGGTGGAGACATATTGTCAAAAAAAATTCGATAATTGAATAAATTTAAACAATTTTCCCTTTGAAATGTCAATAAATTTTAAAAGATGCATGAGTTGGTAAAATTCAAAGTGGATCACCCCTTCCATGAAAATTCGAACCTATTAGGTTGTTCCATAAACTCGTATCGCTACTTTTTGGAGTATATCTCACTAGGAAACGTCGTTTTCGATGAAATTTTTTTCAGAATAGATTAAGAGACTCTCAGGAATACGATGATGCAATTAACTTTTTTGGATGGAGCAGGTTTTCGTGTCAATAAAATTTTTTTCAAATGCCCATTTTATGGGAATTCCAAGCGTATGGATTTTGACCATCTTTCGATGGTCAAAATCAAAAAATTCCTTCAGATTCGTGTTCCCCATGCCCGAAAACCCCCGGGTACAAAAAATCAGCCATTTTGGTGAACTTTTAGAGAATTCGAGTTTTTGACCCCATTGGGGTAAAAAAACTCGAATTTTCAAAAATTTCTCGAAATCGGCTGGATTTGTGTACTTATATGGGACAGTCTAATTCTACACCCTTGGATCCAAGTTCCATAGACAGAAGTCGTCCTATGTATCTTTTGAAAATTTTTTTGTCTCTATTGAAGCAAATATCACTTCCAAGACCCACAAAAAACATGTATAGATCATAATTTTTCATATTTTAGACCAAATTGGTCAACAATCTTGCACCAACTGTATCAATCAATGCCGTGAATGTATTATTCAAAACCACCAAAAATGCCATGGAGATGACTATGAACAAATTCCGGAATGTGTTGAATGTCGTGAAACTTGTCGAAAATGTCGTGATATATGCCATTAATTAAATTCTTAACCAAAAAAGTACAAAATTGTATACATAATTTTTTATGTTGTTATATTGAACAGATAAAAATAGTTTTTTTATTATTGAAAAATGGCATTCAAATATTTTATAAAATCAAAAAGAGTCACACATGCACAAAAACATAGGAGGACTCTTTAGAAAAGTCCAAAAACAGGGTTTTGTTGTTCAAATAAATTATGTATTACAAGGAAAAATTGAAAAATAAATTTTAGTACAATTCTAAGATGGGGCAGGGGGTGACCGCCCTTATGTTCCTTTTAAAAATATATTTTCTCCTAGGGAACAAAGTTTTTTTTCGATTTTGAAAAATGGAAAAAAGTCTATTTATCATTTTTTTGATTATGAAAATTGCCTGGATGCCATGATCAAGGCATCACATAGATCTCGACACTATTGAGACCAAGGTCCACTGTCTCAACTCGAGTCAGATCATAGATTCCAGTTTCCAAATGGGTATGGAGGCCGATTTAACATCTAGATATCTCCAAAAGTTTAAAGAAGCGGGGTCTAACTTAATGTTTTTGTTAAAGGACCAGTCCAGTAATTTAAAACCATATGAAAAAATGATATATTCGGAAAGATCATAAAAAATGGAGCATTTTTTGTTTTTACGGCATGTTCTAAATCGTTGTAGTTTTCGAGATAATTGCGTTTGAAATTTTGAATTTGTGTACAAGCTCTTCGTTGTAATACATAATTCATGTTTTCGTTTCAATAACTAAATAATATTTAGCGATTTTGTTAAGAAATGCCATTTTTAGTGAAAAAATGAACATTTTCGTTGAAAAACATTACTTTTGATGAAAAATCAAATTTTTTTACAAAAACATAAGTGGGACCATGAGGTAAATTTTTCATTTTTCGGATTTTTTATGGGCGGGGCTCATAGATGAACAAACAGTGGGGAGAGGGGGGGGGTCTGGTGCTGGGTTGGGTCCCTAAAATTTTCAAAAATTTGTCTTGGTCCCCCTTTATGTTTTTTTCGAGAATTTGAGAATTTTCCAAAATTTTGGTTAAAAACATAAGGGACCAAAAAAAAGAACCAATCCGACCGCTCCGATGTCGACTTGGTCCTATTTTTGGCTTTTTTGCCGTATTGGTTAGGGGTGAGACCCCCCTCTTTGGCCATGTGTGGTGGGGCTGGGTTCATACTGTAACTATGCGATTGATGGGGGACCATTAGAAGTTTAAAAAATTTTTCCAAAAAATATAAGTGATCAAAGAGAAAAATTTTCATTTTTCTGTTTTGAGTGGATGAAGAGATTTCCCTGCTAGCTTTTCTAAACATTATTATTGCAAAAATTGACCCTTTATAATGCATTTCAAAAAAACGTCTCCCTATTGTTCATTTGTCGTCACATGAGTATATCTGATAGGTTGGATTTCTTGCATGTGTTTACCCACGATGTTTGTTCCTATTCAATTTTATTTATTGAATTGTGCGAATTGTGATCCACGCCAATTTTTTTATTGACTTAATGCATTTTAGATTTTCAAATTCTGTTCTCAGTTTTTTTTGTTCAATTTCGAGATCTATGTTTATATTTTGAATAAAATCTATGTTTAAAATTTATTCTTAAATATTTAAAAGATTAACATTTTTTTAATTGCCAAAATTTAGGTGGTTATGTCTACTAGAATGTCGAGCTCCATACCTTTTCATAGTCCAAATGCTTTGTCCGAAGGCAGTCAAGACTCTGGGATTTTTAGCATTGATCCTGAAGACTATGCTAAATTTCCTTTATTAAGAGTCCGACGTGAAGTCACTTATGATTGGGAAGAAAGACGCTTCGTCGGGCCAAACGAAATGACTTCTTATGAAAGAAGCCGAAGCACTAGTCCGATGATTTTTCAAAGATCTAATATGACGAGCCCAAATTCTGATAGAGCTCTTGTTCCATATCAAGAATCAAGTCTTGGAAAACCATTAACCTTGAATATAAATTCAGCTGATGGAATAAATGGAAAAGGTTGGAATGTCTTACGGACTATATCAAATGGTGCAGCTAGCATTACAACATTCAGTAGTGATTCTTCCGGATATTTAGAAGAAGAGTCACGCAAACCTATAAGGTAAGATGACAAAAAAATGTAAAAATATAAAGCATTTCCTACCAAGATAAAAATTCATCACCCGTAGTGAAGTGGCAAGTTCCTTACTTTCATACTAATGGTTGAGGGTTTGATCGCTCTAGGGAAAAATTCCCTTATAAAAAAGGAAAATTTCCCCTAGGGTTTGTTCGAGTAATATAGAGCACCGAGTTTTTACAGAGATTTGCAATTTCCTTTTTATTGAAACGAAAACTTTCTATAGGTGTCTATATAAAAGTTATAGAGCGGATCACCAGCTTTCTCATAAGTAATCAACCACCTCTTAAAACAATATCTACGAAGAGATATACCCAAAATACTAAAAAGATATTTTTCTAAAAAGGTATCTGTAAAAATGGGGCTCTAGACTCCCCCTGAATTGACTTTTTTCAAAAAATAATGGTAGCATCGTATTCAGCGTATCAAAATATCTGGAAATAAACACAAATGATCAAGGTGCCCACGAGTGTTAACAACTTTTTATCGGTCAAAAAATTTTTTAACCCTGATGAGATCGAACCCTCGACCATTTGAGATCAAAATGACGCTTGCCAATTCACAATGAGTAATGAAATTTTCTATTGAGAAATGCACAATAAAAATTTTTCTCTTTTCTAGACATGCAATCAGCCAAGAAAACATTTACAAATCCAAACATATAAAAAATCCTACACAAGGAACCGAATTCAAAGAAGAGTACATACTAGAAACTACAACCAGAATTACAAATGGACGATCTTCGTCGAATAGTATTGAAAGAACCAAGTACCCGTTGAAAAGAGCACGCTCAGAAACTAGACTTTCCTCATATGCACCTAGCTCAAAGTCTGTTACATTTGATGAAGGAAATCAAGAAGCAAGAAATGGATCAATCATTTCTTATGGAAATTCAATTAATGATATTTTTAAACTGTACCAAACTAGGGATTGTTTAGGATATGTTTTGTGGGAATTATAAATAGATCGATGGCGCAGGGGTAAGTAAAGAAAAATTCATCGGAAGGTTCGATTTCCGGAGGTTGAAAAAAAGTAATACCCCTATTAAAAATACATGAAAATTTTTTGCCTATCATTACATTCAAACCCCGAATTATAGTGACCCCACCTACCCCGTCAATAGTGACTCCTCATCCTCCTCCTCCCCCCCCCCAATTTAGCAATTATAGGTGAATCTGGGTGTTGGAGGTGCGTTAATGTAGTAAGCAAAGGATTTTTGACCCCTGCTCGCTCATTCAAAACGGTTTTTCTCAGGACCCTTAAACTCTTTTAGCCTAATTTAAAAAGTAATCGTTAGAGGAATAGTACGCGCACAATCGATTAGATTTTGGAGGATAAACTCTCTTAAATAAATTTTTTACGGCACTTTGAAATTGGAGGTACCCCTGCTTTTTCGTAAACCCCCTCGCTCGGCATTTAAAGAAATTTTTAATTTTTCGGAGCCCAAAATCTAATGTGTTTTTATTTTTCTATATGAGCATTGCTCATAAATTTTTCGCATAGTTAAATAAGTCAAATAAAGGAAAATATAGCAAAACAAAATCCCCGCTATTGCAACAGGTACAAAAATATCTAAGTTATGATAAACAATAAAAGATAGCTTTCTCCCTTCGACTTGCAACTCTGGAAGTTTGCCACCATTTTCAGCAACGAATTCTGTCAATTTAACAAGCCTTTCAGCGGCCGAAAACGGTTTGGTTTGAATCAATTTTGATGTCCTTTTTGCGTTTTTCTTAAAGCTGAAAAAATATTTTTTAAAGGGGGTGCACGCGCAGTAAGTTTATCTTCTCGGGATCATCTCGGTATTCCGATGGATGTCACGAAAATTTTTTCGGAACTCGGGATTTGCGCCAATCGATTTCTCGTGTACGCCCAGTATGCTTTTTGAAAAAAATTTTCTCGAAATTAGCTGATTTTTGGTACTCGGAGATTTTCAGGCACGAGAAATAGATTGGCGCAAGTCCTGAGTTCCAAAAAAATTTTCATGCCCCCTATCGGAATAGGGGACATGGACCCCATGTTAAAAAAATTAATTTTTTCTTAGGGGGTCACGAAAATTTTTTGAAACTCAGGACTTGCGCCAATCTATTTCTCGTGCCTGAAAATCTCCGAGTACCAAAAATCAGCCAATTTGGAGCCAAAATAAAAAAGTTGAAAAAAATTGATTTTTTAACATGGGTACCCCGATAGGGGGTCACGAAAATTTTTTGGACCTCGGGACTTACTTCAATCGATTTCTCGTGCCCGAAAACCCCGAGTACCAAAAATCAGCCAATTTGGAGAAAAATTTTTTTCGAAAAGCGTACTGGGCGTGCACCCTTCCCCTTTAATGAATTTTTTCATCACTCACCTTTCATCAATAACAACATCCTTGATGGCTTCTACAAATTCTTTCGATCCATGCAACAGCTTGACTTTGTTAAAAACCTTTCCCCAGCCATTCCTTTCCGAAACCCTGCCATTTCTGAATTGATCCCCAAAAAATGGGAGCACTAAAACCGGTACTCCAAATTTTGCCACTTCTAACATGCTGTTATAACCACCATGTGTAACGAAAGCTAATACTCTAGGGTTGGATAAAATCGATGTTTGCGGCGCCCAATATGTGAGGTATATATTTGGTATGCCTTTACAAAATTCGGGAATTTCCTAGAAATTTATCATTTTGGATATACAAAACGATCACTTACATTGTCATCTTTCTCAATTTTCATAATAAAATGATATTCGGGAAGAGATTTGAGTGCATTAATGAAATTCTTTTTAAATTCATAAGGTAAATAAGTAGTCGCAACATTAGAGCCGAGTGAAATAAAAATCACGCCTTTTTGGCCTTTTGATAGTTCTGATTTGAATGGCTAAAAAATACTTTCCACAATTAAAGGATCAGTCTACTTTTGACCAAAAAAATTTTAAAATAAAGTTCACGTTGTGACGAACAAATTTTGCTTTGGAAGTAAATTCTAAAACGTTAACCCCTAGGAGATAGTTGAGAAAGAAAATTGCTTGAAAAATTTAAATGATTTGTTTATTAAAGCGAAGGGACTGATGCCGTTTAAATTCCTGATTCAAAATTTGTTTATTGAAACGAAAAACAGACCTGGTGGCCCCTGCTTGACTCGCTGGTCATGCAGGGCCACCATTTTTTTTACTTCTTCAAAAACTTGCTTCTTCAATGATTTTATTATCTTCTTCAAGTCCCAAGCCTCCAATATGCACAATATTATGTAAAATTGGCCTTGGAGAATCAACAAATTCATCTGTCATCACAAAAATTAAAGGCGATTCTCTAGCAATTTCTTCAACACTTGGAAATTTTGGACTAAAATTAGTCTTTTACAGAGTGGCTAAAAAAAGGGATTTTTGAAATTTTTCGAGCAAAAAAACACGTTCCGCGAGAGAATCGAGCTTTGGATGTCACAAAAATGTTTTCATTGCTGAACGAAAATTTAAGTGGATATTCTGATAGAACTCACCGAGTTATGCAACTTTAGTTCTGGGCTCCCGACCCGGCGACCTCTCCTCTTGGCGCTATGGCCCCTAGAAGTTGGGAAAAATGGCCATTTTTCGACCAAACTTGGATCGGCTCTAATTTACCATAATTTATATATATTCGGAAAATTCATGAAAATGGAGCATTTTTTGTTTTTACAGTAGATTCTGAATCGTTATCGTTGTCGAGATAATCGCGTTTGAAGTTGCCTATTTTTGAGTTGCGATTTTGAATTTCCCGCCAATCCCTGATTCTGATTTATTCGCCAAAAATCGAGGTTAAATCGAATTTCAGGCTTGCCAATTCGCGTGTACTATTTCTCGCATAGTAAATTTACTATAAGGCTATTTTAGAAAAAAAATTTTGGTGAAAATTTTCCCGGAAAATCTCAAAATCCAGTTTTGGACCACCCTGAAAATTATTTTCAAAATTTTTATACCCATAAAAGTTTCGAAAAATTGCGGTTGTTTCTGTATTAGACGAAGCAAATTGGTAATTAATCAATAAGTGAGCCATAATATTTTGCGTTCTTTCATAGTAAGTTAGTTGATTAGATAATTCAATTTCTGCAACGGTGGGTACATAACTTAAGGGCATTGGAGCAGCAAGAAGCCAACTCATGTAGTCCATTAATGGGGTGCTTGAAAAATTTTTGATTAATTTATATTTTTTTTATTACTAACCTAGACACCCATAAATGAATTTTAATTCCAAGAACATGAGATAAGCCTGTACCACATAAGCTCAATTGTTCACCAAAATAAATATCAAAATTTTCTGATTTCAAGCCGTCTATCACATCCGTCTTTTTGAGTAGTTCTAAAAAAATTAGTCATTTTTGTAGAAAGATATATATGTTAAAGGGGGTGCAGATAGGTCATTCTCCGACAAAAAAAATTTTTTTGATATGACCTATATAGGGGTAATTTGATGCGAAGAATCGATTGCGCGCATATCCGAAGCTTGAAAACGCTTCCCTGATTCAGGAAAATAAGAGGGTATATTGAAGCGAAAATATGAAAATTTTGGATTTTTCTTCTAAAATCATCCTTCTAAGGATTATTTTATGCGAGAAATCGATTCAGAGCATCCCCGAAGCGTTGTGGTAGAAACATAATTTTTCAAGGACTATGGTCAAGGATGCATTTTGACGCTCCGGGCATGCGCTGAATCGATTTCTCGCATAAAATAACCCTTAGAAGGATGATTTTAGAAGAAAATCCCAAACTTTCATATTTTCGCTTAAATAGACACTCTTATTTCCCTGAATCAGGATCAGGAAAGCATTTTTAAGATTCGGAAATGCGCGCAATCGATTCCTCGCATCAAATTATCCCTATATAGGTCAATTGAGAAAAAATTTTTTTGTTGGAGAATGACTTATTAGGGTCGCCACAAGCACGGAACAAGCTATCGTACGATCGTAAAATTAACGTAAAAGTACGACGAAATCGCCACAAGCTGTCGTACGATCGTACGACGCAGTGCGACGAAATTCGTACGATAGCTTGTGACCATTTCGTCCGTCATACGAGTGTATTTTAACTCGTACGATGACTTCGTACGATAGCTTGTGCGTTGTTTGCGGGGATCCGATAGCTTGTGGCGACCCTTATCTGCACCCTTTTAAGAACTTTGACAAGTATTCGAAAAGTTCTCTAAATCAAGGGAAGGTTGTTGGGCACAAATTTTTTCATCACAAAGAAGCGAGGCAATAAAAAAAGGTTGTCAAAAGACTTTTTCTCATTTTTTTATTTTTGTAGGAGAGGAGAGATTGCACGCACATGCCCCTTCTTTTGTGTACTCTTTATGGATAAAATTAAAGCTTTATGTTCACACAAATTATTCATCGCTTTAAAAAATATGGTATTTCCTTTCCAACCATCAAATATACTAGTTTCTCGGAAAGAATTTTCAACAAAAAGTTTTGAAGCTGGAGGGAGATCATTGTAAAATTCTCCAGCAGATAATCGTTTCGCATATTTTACAGATTGCAAAGTAGAGGCATTAATGTGATATTCAGGTTCGAAAATTGTCTAAAAATTCGATTAATTTTGGATATTAAGAGGCAATATCTCGAAATATCGCATATATTTGTCGGTCCCCGTCATACATGGGCAAGCAGGGGGTACTGGGCCCCAAAATACGAATTGATCCCAAAGGTTACAAAAAATATCGACAGGCGAAAAAGTCGAAATATGAATTCGTTCTCGATTTATGAATTCGTATACGAATTTTCGCAACGAATTCAG